>LPNX010600283.1:0-125277 GCA_001517045.1 Pseudotsuga menziesii
GCAGGTACATCATTTTGTGAGGTATTATGTGCCCTACATGCAGACACTGTACAGATTTTGGAAACATTGCCTACGTCGATGATGGCCATGGTGAGAAATCTTATGGAGAAAAAATTAGTAAATTCCAAGATGGTGAACGATCTGAGTTATCGATCACGGTACAAGGTTCATTTGGCACAAAAGTATGTTGGAAACCAAGCTAATTCCTCTTTATTGGTCAGAATGATTCTAGCTTGGTTAGAATAAGAACAGTAATATCCAATTTATAATGTTCATTTATTTCTTTTTATCTCTGTTGGATGTTATTGACATTTTGCTTGTTACTGAGTATATTGCAATGAGCTTTTTGCCTTTTACTTATCAAGTGAGCTTTGTTTTATGTCAATCTGTTTGTTTTATGTCGATGTCAAGTAAACTTCTGTCTTGGATGTTTTCTGCTGTCTGATTTTGTGATACGTGAGCGAACGAGACCCGGACCTGATAGTAGACCAGAACATTATAAGGTCTCATTTCCATAGGGTGGCTGGCAGGCCAGCTCTTATGCCAGTAGCATAGGTGGTTTCATGGTTTATAAGCCATGCGGACATTGGCAACAGATTGAGCAAAAATGACAATGTGAGAGCCATAGATCCTTCGTTTCTATCTTAAAGTCTGGATGTATACTATAAGTTTCCCAAAATGGAAATAAGCATTATAGATGAGTGGGTAACACAGATTGCCACAAATAAGAATTATCATTAGATTCTCAAAAATTGGTTGATAAAGGAAAAGGGGTTTATAGGTCTCGTCAAAAAGTTATCTATCCAAACGCTTACCTAAGACTTCCGTTTTGATATGCAGTAGCACTGGTAAGTAGATTGTAAGGGGAGATAGATGCTACCGAATGATAAAAAGAATGGATCCCATTGATTTCTAAATGAGTAGAGGCTGGAAAGATTTTCAATTGGTCAAGCATCTTGTCAACAACTATGAGAGATGCCATTTCCAGAGCAAAAGATCTTGCTTTGTGCATTAACCCATAATTTGTTTTAGTCTTTTGGATTTATAAGCTTCGCTTAGCTATTTCCATTTCCTTTTACATTAGCTATTGTTTCATGAGGTATGATAACTCTATCCTCTGGTGAACTAGGTTCAGCTTCGACATTGTTTGGTAGACGAGTTGATCCGAGCTACTTACTTGAGGGTAAGGTGTTAGTGCCCTGTTGAATACAGGTCCTGAACATGGTTGTATCTTCCTTTCTCGCTCTACAGGAATCTCCTTTAGAGCTCTATTACTGTATCCCGTCCTCATAACCATTCCTTACTTAAGTAGGAGGGAAGGAGAGGTTACTGTATTCCGTCCTCATATATCATATGCTAGATCAATGTTTGGAAAGCGGTTGCAAAAACGAGCAATGTCCAACAACTGTGCGTCTGACATCTGCAATAAATCACGTCTTTCGTCATCCTCCATCTCAACTAAATAAAAAACCATCTCAATGCTTTTACCTGGATTTTCCTGGCACTTTTTGGCAAGTTCCTTCGTAAAATGTGGAAGCTGCAACAAGATAGAATCACGCTCCCAAAGACCCTGGGTAACCATCTGGGTCAATTCCATTGCTGCAAGAGCTGGGTTCAACCAACCATTACTAGAAATAACATCCACCATTGCCTGAAGAAGCCGACTCGAAGAGAGGAGGACCTCTCGCTGGTCAAGTGTTAGGTTCCCAGCAATAACATGCCTAGAGAAGTAAGCTTGCAACAATGCATTTGCCTTCACATAGGGATCAGTATATTTTGGTTTATCAACAGAAAATCTTTGACGATTTATTAATTTTCTTATAGTTTCTTCTTCACCTAGCCGTATCGGGAGTTGTGAATACTCTGAAGCAGAAGCAAGAATTTCAAGGAGCCCCTTCAGCTTTGTCTTTGCAGCTAAGGATGAGCTAAAGAGCTCGAAGGTGGTGCTTCCAACTGAGAATTAGCAAAAAAAAAAATTAATTTTTAAAAAAAAAATTTCCACAGGCGTCGCTTAAGCGACGGTTTCTGCTGTCGCTTTTTCGACGCTTTTTCTAGACCTCCGTCACTTTTCTGACGCCTTTCTGCTGTCGCTTTTCCGACATTTATTTTAATATGTGTCTCTTTTCCGATGGTACTATGTGTCGCTTTTCCGACGCTTGTAGTTGATATTCGTCGCTTAAGCGACGGTTATGAAGGTTATTTTCTCAAAAAAGTTTGCTACCGTCGAAAGTATTCCGTCGCTTAAGCGACGCTTTACATTCAAGCGACGGTTACATAAGTGTTGCTTAACCGACGGTTATTTAAGTGTCGGCTAACTGACAACAAGTTTCCGATGCTTAAAAAAAATTCAAAGTGTCGTACATGCGACAGGAAAGTGTCAAAAATCCGACATGATGGCCGTCGGATTTTTGGTCGAAATGTAGTAGTGAATTTTGGATTGCTTTACTCAAATGCACGCCCAACATGCAAAAATTGTGGTTTAGGGAAATTAGACTTGCAAAAAATGTGGTTTAGGGAAATTAGACCAAGCCTAGGAGAAGATCAAAAGTTAACCAAGTATGGAATTATTGGTAAAATATTCCTAACTCACCTTAGGGAAATTCCTGCCACGTCTCATAGGATGATGATAAAAATATTCTGAGACTGTGGATATCTAGAGTGTTGTATGGTGCATCCAACCATATCATTAGCCTGACCAAAAAGTCTTTCAGTAAGAAGATATCAATATGCCAAAAGTGCCTCTCATCCATATTTGCACTGATCTAGAAAAATGCTCGCCAAGGAGAGAGAAAGAAACTCCAGAAGATGAAAGCATGGTTTTGATGGATTCATGTTGTTGGCCTCTACCCATTGGGAATCTCACTTGCCAAGTTTGAAGGAAAAATGAAATTGCCTTGGTGACCTAGGGTTTGAAGAGAACCGGTTAAGTGTTAGACAAAGAGTTTGAGAGACTTGGAAATGCTCACAAGGGGATGTTCCTTTGATGATAAAATTAATCAGATAATATGGTCCTGTTCATTGTTGAAATGGATATCTTGCCATGCTCTTTGTTTTTCTTATGGTGACTAGATAAGGAAAATATCAACCTAGAAAAATAGAATAAAAATCTTATTTTGCATACTAAAGACATAAAAAATGGCTAAGTGTTGTAAAGGGGCTAAGTGATGCCCACATTAAGGTTGATTCCCACACTAAGGATGATGCCCGCATGGCATGGCATGGCATAGATGATGATGTGGCATGAAGTTGAAATCAATTTTGCATTATGAAATCATTCTGGATAAATACGAAAAATTAGTGAAAATCATGAAATTGGCCCAAGTATGGGAATATTGGTCCAAATAGCTTTAAGAGGATGCCTTCCACAAATGGTTTGTTGAAGAAAATGCCCAAACAAAATGGGGATAGTGTAGGTTGTTGTTTGTCTACTCAACCATGGTCTCAGTTTGTCCATAGAGACCTTGAAGAAGAATTTATGGACCTGCCAAAATTGTGGTTTAGGGAAAGTAGACCAAGCCTAGGAGAAGATAAAAAATTGTCCTAGTATGGAATATTGGTAAAATTTGCCTAACTAGCCTTATGGAAATGCCCTCCACAACTCATAGGATGATGATAAAAATATTATGAGAGCATGTATCTCTAGAGTATTGTATGGTGCATTCAACCATATAATTAGCTTGACCAAAAAGTAATTCAGTAAGAAGATATCAATCTGCCAAACATGCCTCTTAGCCATATTTGCACTGCTCCAGAAAAATGCCCATCGAGGAGAGAGAAAGAAGCTCCAGAAGATGAAAGTGGTCTTTCTGGATTCACCTTGTTGAACTCTACCCACTAGGAATCTCACTTTCCAAATTTGATGGAAAAATGAAATCACCTTGGTGACCTAGGGTTTGAAGAGAATTGGTTAAGTGTTAGACAAAAAGTTTAAGAGATGACTTGGAAATGCTTGAAAGGGGTTGTTCCTTTGATGATAAAATTCATCAGATGATATGGCCCTGTTCATTGATGAAATGGATATCTAGCCATGCTCTTGATTTTTCGTATGGTAACCATATAAGGAAAATATCAACCTTCCAAAATAGAAGAAAAATGTGATTTTGCATACTAAATACAAAGAAAAAATGGCTAAGTGTTTTAAACGGGATAAGTGATTCCTACATTAAGGTTGATTCCCGCACTAAGGATGGTTCCCACATGGCATGGCATGGCATAGATGATGATGTGAAATGAAGTTGAAATCATTGTTACATTATGACATCGTTCTGGAGAAATACAACAAATTAGTTAAAATTGGGAAATTGGCTAAGTTTGGGAATATTGGTCCAAGTAGCCTTAAGAGGATTCCCACCACAAATTATGTGTTGAAGAAAATTCCTGAACCACATGGGGAAATTGTAGGCTGTTGCTTTCTCTACTCAACCATGGTCTCATTTTGTCTAAAGAGACCCTGAAGAAGAATTTATGGACTTGCCAAAAAAGTGGTTTAGGGAAATTAGACCAAGCCTAGGAGAAGATCAAAAATTGTCCAAGTATGGAATTATTGGTAAAATATGCATAACTGGCCTTACAGAAATGTCCGCCACAAATCAAAGGAGGATGATAACAATATTCTGAGAGTGTGTATCTCTAGAATGTTGTATGGTGCATCCAACCATATCTAGAAGGCTATAATAAGAGGTTTTTCAGACAGTTTGAAGACAGTATAGAAGCATCTTCACAATAAAACACATGCTAGGAAATGTATATTATCATTTCAAACTTACAAATTTCATATATAATGAAAAATTTATTCGAAAATAAAAACCAATAATAACCGAAGAATAATATACTAGACATAATTAAATGCAACAAATACATAATTCATATGTATTAAATAGTAGAATTCACCATATATATTATACCTAACAGTGTAAAATGTTATTAATAAATGTAAAATTTTTACAACTCCAAATGTGGTACACCAGTCCTCATCCCTAATCCATACAATTTCAAAAACTATCCAAGATTCCTCCTTTGGATCTCGAGATAACAACAGAGGACTCCTATTGGTGCAACCTGTATTTACTTTTCCCATAGTTATCAACTAGCTTCCATTGATTTGTAGTTGGCATATCTAGACTGATCATCTCCTTCATCATTACGTTGAGCTCCATGTTTTCAGCATAACAAAACTTTGGCAATTTTGTACATATGGATTTGAAGTCAAACAACATCTCGAAATCTATAGTTAAATTATCAATCACTGTTTTTCCAGACAAGGATTGATGCTACATGTCATCAAATTGTATGTGATCTAATATGCAACTTATTAACCTACCATTATATTCTTTATGAGACCACATTCCTCCTTTCTCTTCCCATAAGAAAGGGAGTCTTCTTCTAAATATAGTATTAAACAGTTCAATGAATTCCTTGATTTGATGATGCATGACATCAAATTTCGCTTGAACTATTGCCAAATGACGATATTTATTTACCACTTTCCTTGCCCATGTGATAACCAAAATAGTATCATGGATATTTGCTTCATTTATTTCCTCTTCTGTCAAGCTGTTAAGAAACTTGATTGCATTATTAGTTGTGTCAATAGGCTTCTTATTTAGCACATGTTTTACCATCAAGACATTTTTTCTAGAAGCTTGTGTAACAACATCCTTATCAAGAATAAAATCTAAATAAGGCATGAGCTTCGCTGCTTATGCTACCAGTACATCCCATATGAGATGTTTTGCTCCCTTTAAGGCTGACTGTCCTGTAACCTGTTTTGTCAATTTGTTGTTCTTATCCATCAATTCCTTGCATTTGTCTTCCAATTTCTTCCTTTCTAGTTCTCTCTTTCCAGCTATGTCCTCCAAATTTTTATTTTGGTTCTTCAAAGCAGTGATTTCCAACTCTTTAAGACTTACCTGTGACATAGCCTAGACTATGCCCTGTTCACTAGATCCAACCATAGGAGGAATGATCCTCAATTCTAGCTCATTTTCTTTCTCCTACAACTTTCTTTCCATTTCTTCAAACTTTTCCTTCATGGATTTATCACTTTCTACTACCAAAGGCCATGTATTTTTGCCATTGATTTTCTTTATCAGTAAACTTCAATAATTTTGCTTGACAATTAGTGAGTTGATTATTCAAGTTCTCCTTTTCTTTTTCTATCTCATCTACTTCAAGACCCTATATTAGCTAAGTGGCAGGTATGTGAATCTTCTTTTTCAATAACTAAATGTATTTTTCTTTCTCATCCAGTAACCTTTGGATACCATCTCCCTTATCAGATTGGCCTCCAGCAGGCAGTAGCTTAGTTTGCATCTTCTTTATCTCTATTTGGTGGGCCTTATTTTCCACCTTTTCTTGCCTCAATTGGTTCTCAATTTTACCTTTGAGCGTCTGTAACTTGGATAATGCTATAGTGATCTTCAACAAGTGAGTGAAAAATATATCTCTTGCATGGTTGTGCATATGAATCATATCAGGTATGGGGATATCATCATTTCATTTTTAATTTAGCAACTCTGTTATTTCTTTCCAAGGCCAAGTTCAGAGTGTTATGGATGTAATCCCTGACTGAAACCAAAGACACGTCTTGATTAAAAAAATTTCTTACTTTAGAATATAATTTCAGAGTCTCTTATGTAGTTATGTCTTTGATGCCTTTGTATTTATCCACTAACTATTCTTTGTTCTTTGACTAGGAGGAGGAATCATCAAGAGTACTATCTGCAATTGTATACTCTTTCACCTCAAATGGAGGGAAATCATCCTTTTCCTTTTAGCTTTGTCTATGGTTGTATCTAGGACAAGTTGTCCTTCAGTTCCAGCCTTCTGCCTTTTGGGAGTTTCAGTAGTGTCCTCCTCATCGATATCCATTTCCTCCGAAAAATCTCTTTTATTCTTTCCTTCTAATTGACTGGCCAATGGAGTAATGCTCTCAGCTGCAGCAACCAAATTGGATATATCAGGAAATAAAGAGACAACCTCTCCTATATGAGAGCTTGGACATTCATCTAAGTAAAAAATATTTGGGGCCTCCTTTGGGTTATTATACCAGTTAGCAGCTTCTACCAATCCCACAACCTCTTTGTGTTTATAAGGCTTTCTCTTTTGATCCTTTCTCCCATTTGAGATAAACTGGTGAGGGTCATAGTTGATTATAGGTTTTGTCTCAAATACTAACTCTCTAAGTAAACCTCCCACCATTGGAAAAGAACCCTTATTATTGATGGTGAATGGACCTACACACCAAAGGTATTTGGTGTCAATGGACTTCTTATATTTTCGGAAGTGCTCAATCTCTACGAACAACTTTTTTTTGATGAACTCCATTGAGAAAAATATTAGAGTCAGAAAGGTTGGAAAAATGTAAGGTGACTGAGTGAAACCATGCAGTCTAATAATTGTTCCATATTTAGACAGGAACCAATCTCCTGTTCTATTTTCTATAGAAGCTTGCAATATATTTCACATCTCTGGTAGCACTCGGGCAACCTCTTTTGGAAAATAATCTCTGTACATGAGGAAGTTCATGAACTTGGTATAATCCCTGTACATTTCATCTGTTAATACCATTTCTGGTAGCTGTATATTATTCTTGTTGAAAGAAAGGAACATCTTCAATAGATATGACTGGAACCTGAAAGTTTTGGTCTTGTGGAAGTTTATTAGCTGAGAATGAATATTCCAAGCTAAGAACTCATCAAATTTAATGCATGACACTTGTAATTACTTACTGGGTTTGTCTAACTCAACAAGACAAGTGCTTAAAACGAAGAGAAGAATCATAAGGGTTTCAAGGATGTATTTATGTGTGTCTAGACCCAAAAATTGACATAACATGGCAACTACACACTTGGTTTCTTCATTAAACAGGGCTGCATCAACTAGGAATGATGGTTTGGATGATTCATCTTCTAGCTTGAAACATCTCTTGTAAAACTATTACTTTCTCTCAATGGTGGACTCCTTAAAACATCAGACAATAGACTCTTCAATGTAATCTTTAGCCTTTAAGGTAAACTCTTCAGGGACATACAGGGTTTTCCTTATGACTGAAGAATTAATAGGACACATAATGGTGGAGTAGTCGAGGGTCATTATGACTCTTTCTAATTAAGAATAGTTGTTTACACACCAATCCACAAATTTCGGGCAATGAGGGGTTTGTTCAGCAACAAAAAGGTGTAAAAAGGACTGATAGATGTTATGAAGGTCTGTTACCTAGTACCTTAGAAAATTCAACTTTTGTTTCATTGCTTCAATGGGTCCATTTAAAAGGACAGGGTCAAAAAGATCAACATTCCTACCATCCAACAGTTCTTCCACTTTCTGATACTCTAAGCCCTGAGTTTCTATATTTTTCATTTCATCCTTTTGTACAACTTTTATGGGGGAAAAAAGGAACTACCTGGTGTTTCATAAGTGGATGTTGGACATCGTATGAATTGGATCCTTCTGTAATGTCCATAATCTTCTTCTACATATGCAAGTGAATAAAATAACATACAGTATGTTATGAATTTCCATATTCTTAACTCTCTTGCATCTTTGCTGACCGAAAATTTTCTCATCCTTCCATTTCTACCTAAACTTTTTTGCACCATTTATCTTTTGTGCTATTTAGATTTCGTTATTCTCCCTCAATTTTATCGTTGCCCTTAATTTCTATGTTGCTAGCATTCTGAAATTCTATCTCAATCATCGATTTTGTCATGGATCCTTTTTAACCACTGATTTTCTATTTCCTTACTGATTCTGTGATTTGAAATGCACCTTCAGAGTGGGAATCTTCTCTTTGCAAAGAGGTTCTAGGCCGTAGATCCGTACGCGATCATATATGGATCGTTCATCTAGTTATCCCTTTATCCTCCCTTTACAAGCTCTGTATTCTTTCTCTCCCTTGCTTCTTTGCATCGTGGAAAACATTTCATCCATAGATCTGAGTCTACAACAAATATGGACCATTCACTAGTGTGGCTCCTACTGAATTTCATGATACGCATCTTTTCTATCCTGCATGCATGTTTCCATCATGAAATACTTCACGATCTGAGATCTTGCCTCTTTTTAATCATAGCCGTTCAATGTCGAAGTCCCTACATAATTTCGCGATGTCGAGGCAAACTATAAATCGTGCAAGTTTTGGGGGGGTCTTTCCAAACACCCCCCAAAAGTCCTTTTTTTTGGGGGGGGGGTAAAAAAATGCCCCCAAAAGTCAAATTCTCGGGACTTTTGAGGGGGGTTTTTAACGACCTCCACCAAATACCTTAAAAATATTTGGGGTGGGGGGCGGGGGTGTTTAGCAAAACTGCCAGAAGACACCTTTAGGGGGGTCTTTCTAACCCCCCCCCCCCCAAAATGTTTTTAAGGTACTTGGGGCCGGTCCTTAAAGCCCCCCCTCAAAAGCCTAATTCTCAGGATTTTTTTTTTTTTTTGGGGGGGGGGGGGGGGTTAAAAAAACCCCCCCAAAGGGGTTTTTTGGGGGTTTTTTTAAAAACCCCCCCCCCCCCCCCAAAATGTTTTTAAGGTACTTGGGTCCAGTCCTTAAACCCCCCCCCCAAAAAAAAAAAAAAGTCCTAAGAATTATAATTTTGAGGGGGGTTTTTAAGGACCTCCCCCAAATACCATCAAAACATTTTGAGGGTGGGGGGAGGGTTAGAAAAATCAATGCAAGCCACCTTTAGGGGGTCTTTCTAAATTTGCCCCCATAAGTCCTCAGAATTAGAATTTTTTTTGGGGGGGGAGTTTAAAAACAGCCTTCAAAAGTATTGAGAATTGGACTTTTGGGGGGGATTTTTAAGAAACCACCCCCAAAACTAATGAGAACTAGAATTTTTTTCGGAGGGGTTTAAAAAACCACCCCCAAAAGTCCTGAGAATTGCACTTTTGGGGGGTGGTGTTTCAAAATCGCCCCAAAAGTCAAATTTTCAGGAATTTTGATGGGGGTTTTTAAGAACCACCCCCAAATACCTAATTTTTTTTTTGGGGGGGGGGAGGGGTGGGGGGCTTAGCAAAACCACCATAAGCCAAAACCACCGCCAAAGGATATTTGTTGTAGTGTCAATCTCACTCTTCCTTCGGAGAGTGATCTTCATCAAGTGGTTAAATCGATGCTACCTTTGATCAATCCCACTCTTCCTTTGGAAATTGAATTGTTTGCTAGTCATGTTTTCTTCATTGCCAGTTTAGAACCTTTTGGACAAGAGGGAACTGACTTCATTTTGAATGAACCCCCACCAAGCCCTCAGATTTCTTCCTTCAAGTGGGATAGCCTAGCTGAGTCATGCCTTCCTTTGGATGCACCTTTTCAAATAAAGGTCCAAATTGAACACTATATGATTGCTCATTGTATTGTAGATGAAGGAGCCTCTGTTAGTATTTTATTCATGCATGTTTTGGAGAGGCATGGGATCTCCTAGCCTCATGTCGACAGATAGTCAGTTATTGGATTTTGATAGAAGAACTAGTTAAAATTTGGGTGTTCTTACTCAAACATTTGTTACTTTGGGTGGGAAGATTGCTGTAGTTGATTTTATGGTAATAGAGGACCCCTTGGACTTCAATATGCTCCTTATGCATGATTATTCTTATGCTATGAAAGTTGTGGTGTCCACACTCTTTCATTGATGTATTTTCCTCATAACAAAAGCATTGTCATTGTCAATCAACTGACTTTCCTTGATCCCTCTCCTAACTCACCTAGATACCAAGTATATCCTTTGTTAATTCCTAGTGTTTCAGTGGACACTATCTCGCCATGGGTGATTTATGTGGCTTCATATCCATCATGTCCAATTGATACTAAGAACAAGCCTATGGAATCATTCTTATCTCCTTGGGATTCAGTCCTAGAAGTTGAGTAGGTAATATATTGAATGGGAACTATGGAGCCTGCTCCCCACCCTATTGATCCAATTGAGTGTTTAGAAATGTGTCCTATATGGGATGGTTTACTTCCTTCAAATGAATTCTTCCTAGATTCTTTGATACAGTCTAACCTTCTTATGGATGTTGAAACAGTTATAGTTAAATCCAATCCTGACTCATTTGTTGATTCTGATCCGTCTGATGATCGATAGTCATATGTTTCCATTGTTGAGTCTTTGGACTCTCCCATTGAACAACAAGTCAGTGATCCTGATGATGAGTTTGATTTTGCTTGTTGATTTTTCGACTCTTGTGATACTGATTTTGTTCCCGCAAAATTTATCACCTTTGACAAATTTTGATTTCCTCTTGAGGTTTATCTGATTGATTATAAATACTTGGTCCTTGAACTATAGAGTCTTCTTTGGTTAAATCTGACTTTATTATAAATAGTGAAGTTGCAAGTGTTTCTACCAAAGTGACTTGTATTGGATCTCTCCTTTTGAATATGATATTTGGATACTTTTGTTTCTTAGAGACATGATTCTTAGTTGGATTCAAAACTGTTTACTGGCCTCACCTTTGTGTTCAAGTTGTAACCACGTTTTCCTACACCCCTTCTTGCGCTTATGAGCATGATGTCAGCTTCCATGCTTTTAACACATTATATAAGCCCTCATCTCCTCTCTCATCACCGCTCAACTTTGTATCATTTTTTCACTGCAACTTTGCACCCTTTACCTGGAGGAGACACTCCCTAATTTTCCTTATCTTGCTTTTGTTCCTTGCACTATGCTTAGGCTTGTTCCTCATGCTTGGAACTAGTTCTGCATGCCTCTAACACTCATCTCCTCACATTTAGAGAATTCTTCCTTCTTTCCTTTGAGCTCGTTCAAAAAATTAAGGAGGCCATGAGTTGATTTTTACGGGCTCATTAAAACTTTACAAGAAAGATATAGAATTATCTTCAAGCCATGGTCTGACTCCTTAAATATGAATAGATTGTCGAGTTCGCTTGTCCCTTCAAACTTGTTAAAGGATGTTAAGGAACATCCACATAGGTATAGGTTTATCTCCTTTTCGGGCCATGTGGATTACTTACGAAAAAGGATTACTCTAGTTGACTATTGCTAGAAGAGTATCTTCAGGTATAGGTTTATCTCTTTTTTGGGCCTAGAGGACTAAATTTATGAAAAGGAACCTAGTCAAGCTTACTTTTTCTTTTTTGTGCTCTACTTTAAAATATGAAAAAGATTCTAATCATTCTTTATGCCATTGTCATGCTCACTAAAACTTTAGGACAAACACATCGAGTGATCTGGCTTTCCTTCACACTCGTTAAAACTAAAGCATTCTACTTGATTTGGAAGGAGCATCGGTATGGTGGTAGTTTAACCCTTTTCTAGATCTTTCCAACTAACTATGAAAAAGGAATACCATGGTTCGTGTGAGTTCTATTTTTTGGCCTTAGGATTAATCTTGATCTCATAGTTTTTTACTCCTCTAGTTGGTCACTTTTCTAATTATATGGAGAATCTGTTAATGTCTCCTACATTGCATATTCTCCTCATTTGTCCCTTGGTGTCAAATGTTGTCTGAGTCACATTTGTGTTGTTCTCATTGCTCAAGGATATAACCCTTATCATCCATTCTTCAATTTCCTTGACCTTTTGTGTTGGCCACTCCCTAGTATCAGTTCATTACATCCAGTATTCTATAGTCCTTCCTACAAAACTTTGTACCAATTCTAGATCCTATCAGTATTTGACTTACCTCATGTTGGATGATGGAGGATGCTTTAATTCCTTCCTTCCAATATATCTCTTCCAATCAAATTCAACACGTATTGCTCTGGGAATGAGATTTAGAGTTTATAAAAGTACCTTTGGGATTGCGGTCATCAGTGGCAATTCCCCTCGCTATTTGGTAGTGGAAATACCTTAATGTTCCCTACTCAATGGATTCTTCAGGTGTTTGACTTCAAGACCATTTATCCACACTTATTAGAATGTACTAGGTACCTTGGGGACCATTTTCATTAATGGTGGTTTCCCTCACGTTTGTTAACATTTATCATCAATGAATCGTAATCAAATAGTTTCCTCCATGTTCGAATTCAACTCCTTTATTCGCATGGTTAGGATTTGTACCTTTGGGTGGTTTGAATTGAATACCTTGGGCCGACAACAGCATCATCATATTTTTCTATTTCTCGAGTTACACAAGACCTTGTCACACTTCATATGAAATTTTTTGATACATATATCCACCTTGTATTTTTGTGGCTATAATCGACTATTGAGCATCGATCCACCTTGTTCATTTGTGGCCATGACTCCTTTACATTTTATATGTCTCCTTTTTGCATATTGTGTAGCCATGATAGTTACATCAATTATACACATGTTGGATCTGCTTGTATATGTATGGAAATCATTTGTATATGGAAATGTATGTCTCAGAGATTAGTTTTGTCTAACATTTATCTCTCTTTTAGGTACCTCTGTTCGAGCCTACGATCTTGGATCCTCCGGTCTCTTCAATTCATCGTCTCAATTGTTTCCTTTTTTATAATGTATTCCGGCTATCATCTTCCCCTATAACCTCATACATTAGGGAGCATCTGTTATAGCCCAAAATGGCACTTCTTCGTCTGTGACAACTTTTACATGTTTTTGTCGCATAACAACACTTCATGAAAACTCATGTTAGTCACCCAAAGATAACCTATGAATTGAGGAGCCATATCTAGAGTTATGTAACTCTGTTTAACCTCTTTTTTGGACCATTGGAAAGGTATTGGACCAAGAAAAAACTTCCTAGCAGACATCAACCCTTAAAAATTCTTGAAAATACCCTAAAATGTATTTTTTGACCCATTTTCGAGTTTGCCTAAGGAAACCTATGTTTCACTCGTGAATTTTCTTAAGGAAACCCGTGAGTATCTTCTATAATGGTAAACAAAAACCAAAACATGGAAAAATATAGAAGTTGGAGTGGTTTGGGTGGTTTTGGAACTACTCCTTCGGTTGTAAATGGTCCTTGTTCAACCCTAACTCTTCATAATAGTATATAAGAGAGTTAGAGGGGTCCATGAAAGAGGACTTAGCCTTTGCATTGTTATGATGGTGAAATTGGGACTCTCATCCCCCCTAAATTTTCCATAGATGTCATCTCCTTTTGTTGTAGAGCTTGGAGGCTAAGATTCTTGGAGAAGAGAAGCAGGATATCCAGATTGAAGGTTTCATGAGGTGCCTTATATGAGGAGAATGTATATATTGTACTTCTTCCATTGGTAATAAATATTTGATCTTCTTCCCTTTCCAAATCAGTGTATTATATGTGTTGAATCTATGTTTATGATTACATGTTGATATTTATCAGATTAGGATTTCATATTGTCTCCTTACATGTGGTCAAATTGGTTTGAGGAAGTTTTGAGGTTTGTTTTGCAGGTCTCTTGGATTGGAGAGCAAGAGAAGGGATAGAGAAAGCTTGGATCAACCTTCAATTCGTAAGGTATGAACCATTATAACCCTTGAACCTTGTTTAATTCATGCTTGCAAAGTGTTAAATATCAGTCTTTATAACCCTAGTACATTGGTGGCCTCAACTCGGACCATAGGAACACTTTCCCTAACAATTGTGGTGGGATACATGTCATTATATTTGTTGATTCCAAGGGTCGAAGGGTACGTAGATTTTTGAAACTTGTTTTTAGTTTTTCCATCTAAGTAACATGATACATGCTTGTAACGAGGATCATAAAGAGAAATAAGAAGTCTCCCAAGTTTGATTCAACAATTACTTCTTATGTCTAGAAAAGGAAAGATGCCACTAGAATAAGTGAAGTGGTTGTCCTAATCCAAGCCAACATTTGTTCACCACACACTGATACTCACACTCCCTTCATTTATGTATCCATCTATTTAGTGATTACTTACCATGCCCATTTGAAGGGTTCCATCCTTAGCCTTACCCCTTTTTGAAACTCTATTAACTTTAGAGCTTTAATACACCATAATACTCACATTTGCTTAGGAATGGGAAATGAAAGAATAGTAATCATTATGTCCACACTGAGGTTAGTGTTATATTGGTAGGGAAGCTCATGCCCATTGAGTCCCATACTTGCCAAGACTAAATATAAACAAGCTCTTCTTTACTTGAACCCATACACACTTCTTGTTGTTATCAACACAATTTAGTTGACGTATTTACTTAGTAACATGGATATAAAATAAAAAGTAAAAAATCAAAATAATATATCCAAGTAAATAAAACATACAACTTTAAAAATTGTAATACAATTCATAACATCGCATTGACAAAAAGGTAAGAAACTTGGTGTAGGCTAATTGCCCCTTAGTAGCACATAATGCCGTACCAACATCACATCTACTGCATGACTTAAATGTTAGATAAATAAAATTTTCAAAATAATATAAAATTAAATTAAATCCAAAGTAAAATATAGCACAAACCAAACAATACTTTAGTGTGGTTACTATATGTCACATAATAGTCACATAATAATAAGAATCCTTAAATTGGATGTAACCGGTATGTCGTATAAATGACTCACTAGTGGAAGATGTTCGTGCTATAGATGTAAAAACACCCACGAGTGTCGTTTTGTAAAATTTCTACATCATATATCAGGGATAATTTTAGAGACGAATTTTAGCCCATGGGCTATTTTTAAGGGTTTTTCTCCAAAAAAAGATTCACCATTTTGCATTTTTTGAAGCCCTGTTTTGCCCAATTTTGATGGGGTAAACGTTTTTCACCCTAAAAAGCACCAAATTATTATATAAATGATATTAAATCCTTGGAAATTAAAATATTTTTTGAAAATTATCGCCAAACATTTTATAGTTGGCATTTTAAGAATTGTTAAGATTTGCCAACATTTATACACTTTTAAATAAATATGGTTCCTTAAAACCATCCCTGTCATATATTGTCGCTCCCATTTTCCACATGAATGAACACCAACCCAAATAAAAAGAAAACTCGACATTTATATCTCATGGTAGGCTATTGGAAACAATGGATGGAAGTTCTTATGAGAACGTTAAACAATGGATCACTCCGACTCCAAGCCCCACAAGTTCCATGGAATAGTATTTTGGGTGAATTAATTACTAGTTAGTAATTGACCTTTTATTTTATTTTTTTCCATTGAAAAAAAATATGTTTTATTAAAGCATAGAAATTACATTTTCAAAAAGAAAAAAGTATGTGTGCATATCTTTAGACAAGATCTGAGTCTTGCCACTAGTTTTCGCAGGTCTATAACTAACTTCATAGTCTGACTTTTTACATCAAAGATGAAACAAAAAAACCATTTTTCATATTTTTGTCAAAATTGTATATATGCCTCTATATCTCCATGGTATAAAAAAACCATTGCCGAGTCTCTTGAACGACTCATATACCCTAAAAAAAAACAAGATTTTTTTGCATAAAATCCACTGAATAAAAGAACCAAATTTCCCATCTCTGTATAGGTGTTTTTAGAGAAAAATTAAACCGATTGTGGGTCTATGAAGGGTTTGTGATAAAAATCATAGGCTTCTCTTGAGATAGACTCCATTATATTCTAGGTTCCCTATTCCAACATTAGACCCTTTTTCGATAAATTGTCTACTTTAGAGTTTCTTTCACTGTACACATGACGACAAGTTATGGATTCAAAATTTTCCATAAGTCTACCAACTTCTTCAAATAGAGGTCTGAGATTTATATTTCTGCACTTTTGAATTTTATTCATCTGATTGATAACAACCATTGAATCCCCGATAATCTGAATATTTCTGCAATTTTTTTCTAGGGAAAAACAAAGAAGAAGTTTTAATGCAAAGAGTTCAGAAAAATTATTTGTTCCCCTCCCTATACCCATTTGGATTTTGAAATGATGATTTTAAGAAAGGAAAATAATTGCTCCCCCTCCACAAGTAAGGTCTTAAGAGATTCCATCAAAGAAATTCCATGGAAGGGTGAAGTTTATATGTTCTTCAGTGATGGTACAAATTGTCGGGAATTCTTAGATTGTGAGAAGTATGACAGAATTCCAATCCCTAGTTTTTGCAATGCTATCTGGTGATGATGCTTTGTCTTGAAAAATAGTTGTGTTTCTAGAAATCTAGGTGCCCCAAATGTGAAGAAGGGGCAATGCTTTCAGAGAGGAAATTTTTTTAGAGTTTGTCCAAGATTTCTAGGCGTCTTCCATATTTTGACCATGCCAGACTAGAGTTGTGTTAAGCGGGGCTTGAGTAGCAATCCAGAGTTGAGTTGTGAAAGGGCAGGAGATGAAAAAGTGGTTTATGTTTTCATCCCCATATTTTCATAATGTGCACGAGCCCTGACATTCCAAGGAGCATTTTTTCATTCTATCCCAGGTTGGAATTTTATTTTCCAGCACACACCACATGAATAATTTTAATTTAAGAGGGAAATTTAGCTTCCACAAACCTTTTTTCCACCACGGGGGGTCTCCTTGATGAGTGCCGACATTTAGATGTCAATACCCTGTCTTTAGGGTGTAGAGACAATGGGTCGCTTTATCCCATATGAGTTGGTCTAGGGAGTCGGTAAGCTTGATATGGGAAATTTTGAGAGAGTTTGACTTCCACCCCAGGAGTCTACGTATATACGCAGCTGAGATTCGTTTCCTCTTTTCCAAGATAGCCTATTTTTAATAACAAGAAAAGCATTGCAGATGGATTTCCAAATAATAGTGCCCAGGGATGGATTTAGGAAAGCAGAGTTCTTATTCCAGTCAAGGAAATAATCTGGGGTAATGTACTTTTTACAAAGAACCTCAGTCCAAATACTTTGTGTGGATACGAGTCCCAAGCCTACTTTTGCAGCTAGGGATTTTGCAAAAAAACTAGATATATTTAAGGCCCCACTTGCCTAGATATTTGGGTCTTGCAATCTGATCCCATTTCACCCAAGGGAGGAAAAAACTCTCATTCTTTCCTGACCAAAGAAACCTGGAACAAATTTTCTGCGACTTTTCTAAGATGGCCTTTGGAATCCAAGCGAGAGACATCCAATATACTGGGGTGGCTTCAAGAACCGATTTGACCAAAACTAATATGCCTACCTTGGAGAGCCATCTGTTGCACCATTTATTGATCCTTCTTTCTAGTTTTGCCAGCAACCAGTTCCAATCTTTCTTTCTGTAATTGTTTAATTTCATCCTGAAACCTAAGTATTTTAATCCATCCTCTAAAGGGGGGATGGTGAAAGGGAAAATATTTGACTAACTTTGCAACTTTGTTTCTTCCATGTTGAAGGGGGAGAGGGTTGATTTTTGCTCATTCAGCCTCATTCCTGTGGTTGTACTAAAAAGATGCAAGAATTATGAGAGCTTAATTGCATCCCTAATTGATCCATCGCAAAATATAAGGATGCCATCCATGAAGAGAAGATGAGTGATGTTTAGGTTGCTTGCCAATCGAATCCCTGAGAAATGCCTCTTCTTTTTGCATCAGTCAGGGCTCGGCTAAGACTGTCACATGCCCCAATTTTACAAAAACAATTTTATATTATTTGAGGAACAATATGTTAAATTTTATGCTAAGTCGTAATTGATGACCCAGTGGGGTCAAGGACATTTTATGTAAATTCTGAATATTTTATTATAAATAAATAAATGAGGAGACAATAGATTAAGAGAGCTGTTAAAAGAGTGTTTACTGGTCAAATTGGTGGAGGAGACTCGGTGGAGAGCAAACTGACATGTGGCAGCATCCTCAAACCACTTCCAACTGTTGTAGGTGGCAACCTCCCTACATTTGTGGTCATGATTCCCCAATAAAGTGGAATCATAGTAGGTGTCTCAATTAATGAAAACTAACCCAAAAGACCTAGGCAATCATTATAAAAATTCCCATTAAAGAGAGTTGAGGCTGCTCATTCTAGAGAAGTGATCATTCATGTTGAATGAATGTACTTCAAAGAAATTCAATGGAAGGGAAATTTGGAAAGTGTTTGAGGGGATAACTACTGATTGATCTAGTGCAGCTTTTAAGCTGAAGATTATACTGCTGAGAGCATATTGTTTTACTCAGGCATTGAACTAGTCAGTTGACAAAGGGTTCTATTATTTGCATTCTCCACCAGTTCTTAGCCAAGAAGACTAGGAACAGGATCGAGGGTCCTGAGGAACTGTTGTTTGAGTGCTCTCCAGGATATTTGTAGGGAGGAACGGCCTCCTAAAGTTGTTGTCGTCTGTCCTCAAGAGGTTCTATGTTATTTTATTTTACTATGTTAGTTAAATAAATCTTAGTTTAACTGCTATATGAATGTTAACAATTCAGTTCATGAAATGTTAGATTAGTATTCTTATTAGATTGTTATAGAACTGAAATGGATTTAAAGAATAATGTGTTAGAATGAAAATAAATTTCTAAACTATATTTTTCCACACCTGGAAACCAGGTCGTACTCTAGCACAAATAGAATGCTTTAAGTAGATAAGAGAATGAAATTAGTAGGTAGGATTGTGTAACTGTAAGTAGCAGAGTAAATTTATTTCAATGTATAAAATATTATCAAGGAAAAACAATGTTATGATTTATTTGTGTTTACTATTTTTACTTAGAATAAATAAATAGAAATGTAGAAAAGAAATAGTAAACTACATTAGAGTTATAGTAATAATATCCCAATAAAATAGAATCTTATAGAAGATAACAACTAAGTTTATAAACAAGTTATTAACCACACAATTTATCTATTAAATCTATTAACTAAAATCTTAAACTATTACTTAACATAAACCAGAATTAGGGTTATGTTTACAAACCCTTTATTTATGAAAAGTAAACAGAGTTATAGAGTTAATCTTTTAATCCTTACAAAGCCTTGAATTATTTCTAAGTTACAGAACAGTAAATAAATACAAATGTAAATATAAACAATAAATTGAATAAAACTAAGAAATTACTTATTCAGGAAATAATTATATTTACGAGACAAGCTTATAACCTGTGCAAGATAAACCCGAGGGTCGAAACCCTAACTTTTATCTTTTTATAAATTAATTTATAACGGTTTTAAACATATACATTGATAACTGAGTACACAAATTAAACTAGAACACTATAAGTTATGCGTTAGACTGATTATAGTCTTATCTCAAAAACTTATAATATATTTATAACTCTTTTATTTTTAAAATACTTCATAAACAGGTTAAATAAACAGCAATACACATGTACAAGAGAAATAGAAGCAAACAGGAAACTGTGCTCAATTAATAATTAATTTAAGAATACACTTATTTTTGGGTTTCACTTCCAGTAAACCCTAACAATTATTTAATTACTGATAGGAGTAAAATTTATAAATTTACATTAAGACTGTTCCACAGTCTTTATATTAATATTATTTATTTATAAACGTAGGATAAATACTAAATTACTTCACTGTCAGTAGAAGGAGGAAATAAAAACCTATTTTTCAATAACATTAATTACAGGTTAATGAAATCATAACAATCGTGAGACAGAGCTCAAGATAAATAAAATATTTATTTATAAAACCAACTATAATACATTGTCAAGCCATAAGGCTAAATCCTAACTTAAAAACCAAATACATGTCACGGCTCGAAGGCCGATTTTACCCAACATAATAGCAAGGGTTTGCACATAAAACTAGAAAGCACATTACATTAAAAACTCTTAACTATTGAGAAACCAAAACATGCTTCCAACACTATAATTTCTCCTTCGCAACCCTCATTGCAAGTAGGGTAAAACCCAGTTTGAAAAATAGGGCTTACCGGTTGGGGCCACGAATTCCACAGAGGTCGGCCGTTGTTTTCCTTTTCACTGAAGTGTAGAGAAATTGAGGATTCCTACAACAAGAACATTACCGAGCTTTAGCATGAAGTTCAACTTTGAAACTGGAAACCCTAACTGTGTTAAATAACTTAATAAATATTTTGCATAATGAACTTTAAGTTGTCTTTACCTATCAAAGAGGAGAAATCGAGCAATGAGGAAGCTATCACCAGCATGTGCATTTTACGCAGAGGAGTATTTAAACTCTACGCCGACCCTAAAGGGAAATCAGTGTCGACAAGCTTAAGTTTAACAAGCCATGACGAGCCACAAGAAAACTGGACTGAAACTTTGGACAGGCCGAGAGCCAACACACAAACAATAACCACTTGTGCAGTAAGATTTACAAGCTCGACGGTTTGCAAGAAAAGACTGAGTACTGAAACCTCACAGCAACATACAGGAGCCACGGAGTGAGCAAGACCCAAAGAAACAACCTCTAATGGCTTCCAAGATAGTCACACAGAGCAGCCCGCAGGCCAGCGAAACCTCTGGAGACAAATGACAAGAGAATAGGGTTTCCAGCCCTTAAAAGTCACCAATGCATGGTGGTGAGCAATCCACATGCCTCCAAATTTTTCAACCACTCATGGGTTTGGTCTATAGTCATCTGCGTTTCCAATCATCCATTTATTATTACAATGATATACAAACGAACTATGCACACGACTATGGAGTGTGTTTATATATTTATTCACCAATGATAATATAAAAACTATATCCTTGTAATCAATAGTTTCGAGGATTGTGATTTTGGTTACAATGATTTCATAATGTCGACCTTGGAATGGAGAGGCAATAACCTTGCCTTTGGAACAATCCTAAAGTCGAAATTATAATAAACATTCTTTTCCAATTAATAATTTGCGAGTTCACATTGCAAAACAATGATAATATATGTATATATTATTTAAAACACAAACCTTATCAATTGCAAACGATGGTTTAAAGATTAGTTACTTTTTCCAATAACTAACATACATCGGTCGACTATGGAGGAAAGGTGTTTAAATCTTAACAAATAAATAATCATGAGGCATGACCATATTAAAAGCTTTTACAAATAGTGTTTTATATGCTAAACTAGCCAATGAGAATAATGATGAATACGTTCATTATTTACAATGACAATTTTTGCTTGTATGTGGTGAATTGGTTCTAGCATAGTATGGGAACCTTGGTTATAATGTTTCACTTGAGTTATACCTTATATTATAAGTTCTAGGTAATGTAATATACCATAGTAGATATTATCAAACTACCACTTTTTAACAGTAAGGCAACATAATAATAATAGTTTTATGATGGAGTAGAACATGCACATGGTTTTTATTTATAGGATTAACACTGATAAAGTAGTTACCTATGGTTCAGAATTTGTAAAAGTATTGGTAGGTAGTATTCCATCTTAAGATGATGTGTCTAGACTACAAGAGCCAAATTTATAATGTCATGGACACTTCCAAGTAGAAGATTTCTATAGGATGCATGTAACAATTATATTAGAAATATTTACTAATGAGATTGATAGGAACACTTTCTTGAATAAGAGACATCACATTTATACATAACATTAGTGTTATAAGAATGTTAAAATAGAAATAAATGTATTACGAAGAACATGAGTGCTAAGCTCACAGTAAGTATCTTTGTTTCGCTAACTATGATAAAAATAACGATCTTATATCTAAAGTTGAATACTGTCTTAGAAACAAAAACTATAGAAGACAATTAATTTACCTCATCAAAGCTTGCTTGTAAATAATCAATTTATTTACTAGTATTTTAACATGCAACCGATATATTTCTTGCTACTTTATGAATTAAACTTCTACCCAATCAATCGTTACCTATTAAACCTGTAAGAATGAGCAATACATTTGCGTTAGAATAAATGCTAAGTAAGCCCAAGTTTTCAAAGATAGATTTCACCTACTTGCCAAAAAAAGTAAACTTATTAGTAAAACTAAAAGAAATATAAATGCAGGTCAATCTTATATACATTACGAAAATGAAAGCTGTATTAGTTATCGCAATATGAAACTGATTGATACTAAACGTTAGATTATTTCATTTTCCGCTAACCACTAGCAGTTAGTAAACTGTGCATTCAACATTTTATGTTATCTTAAAATTTTTAAATTTTTAAGAAATTTTGGGGTTATGACATGTGGTATCAGAGCACAAGGTTCAAACACTAGGCCTTGATGAAGCTCAAATTGCTTTTATGAAACAGTGTATTAAATCATTTTTCTGATGTTGTTTTCTTTTAATGTTATCCAACAGAGAAATTTGTTTATGAGTTTAACAACAGGTATGGAGAGATTGGAGGAATATGTGGAAGGGGAATCTCCCTTTACTGAACAAGAAAACTTACAAAGAGAACCTATACAGGAAGACATAACCACTAATTCCTCAGAACTTTTACAGACAGTAAAAGAATTAAAATATGAAATGGAATCTGTTAAAAAGGAAAATGAGAGGATTCTGAGAGCTCAGGAGGAGCTGAATTAGATCCTAACAGAAAGATTTCATGCTGAGGGAAGGGGTAAAAGAGTTGATTCAGAAGATATAAGTTACCAACATAAGTATAAAAAGGATAAACAGACTAAAAATGAAAGTAGCTCATCTTCAGAAGTATATGGTGATCAACTTAATTTTCATTCCACTAGTGATAGTAGTGATGAACACCACTATACTAAAAAGAGAAAATATAAACCTTATGAGGAAATTTCTGGAGAGTTTAAAAAGATCAAAACACCAAATTTCAATGGGAAAACTGAAAAGGGGGAGGAAGCGGAATCCTGGTTATTCGGGATGAAGAAGTACTTCCATATTTATAACTATTCTAACCAATTAAAAGCTAGAATGACTATCTATAATCTATCAAGGAAAGTTGATATATGGTGGCAAGATTTAAAGAGAGTGAAAGGAATAAAAGAGAAGAACATAAATTGGAGTACCTTCAAGAAGTACTTTAAAAATAAATTCTTATCTAAACAGTACTATGAAGAGAGAGAAAAATATTTCTATGAGCTTAAATTAGGTACAATGACTATGAACTATTTGAACAACAAGTTTTTAAGTCTACTTAGGTATGTGCCATACCTTGTAGATGAGAAACTGAAGGTACAACAGTTCCTCAGCTGCTTACCTTATCACATAAAAGATAGGATTGAATATGACAATCCAAAAAATCTAGAAGAAGCTATGAGGAAATCCAATTTCTGTTATGAATAGAACCAGAAAAAGGAGAGCATGGCCAATTGGAAGGCCAAAAATAGTAATAATAATTATGATCAAAAGAAGAAATAATTTGTGCCCAATCAAAATTCTAAAAATAATAAGGCCATAAACTTTCCTAACAAGAACTTCCAAGGGAATAAGAATAATTCACCAAACAATCAGAATAATCCAAAGGGTAAAGAGTCTGCTAATAATCATGGTAATTACACAAATATTTTTGAATGCAAAGAACCCATAAAGTGCTGGGAGTGTAATGGCCCACATTATGCCTCAGTCTGTCCTAATTAGAAAAAGACTATTAGTAATATCCATACAATATAGGAGGAGATGACAGTTGGAGACTTAGTGAGGACTATGCCTAGGATCAATGCAGCCTTGGAGAATCGGCAGGCAGACTATCAAACTTCCATGGTGGAAGTAGAAGGTAAGATAAACCGAACCCCTATAACTATTTTAATTGATCTAGGAGCTAGTCTAATTTATATTTCACTTAAATTGGTAGAAAAATGTAAGTCGCCTGTTGAAAAATTTGAAAGTTCTTGGCTAGTTCAGTTAGCCACTGGTGCAAAAAGGAAGGTAACTTGTTTTGTAAACAAATGTGCAGTAGGTATGGATCAATTTGAAACTTTTGTAAAGCTTAATGTACTACCTTTTGCTTCTTATGACATACTAATTGGTATGGATTGGTTAGAGAAAATTGGGTGATCTTAAACTATTATGATAAAACCATTACTTGTATAAATAATGATGGAAAATCAGTAAGTGTAAAGGGAATCCCTAGAAAAACAACCATAAGGTAGATTTCTGCTCTACAGCTTAAGAGAGCTATTAGGAAAGGTTGTAAGGCTTATGTAGTAACAATAACTAATGAGGAAAATCTAAATAATATAGATAAATTAAAATTGGAGGATATGCTAGTTTTAAAAAAGTATGCAGATGTATTTTAGGAAGAAATTTTGGGACTACCTCAGAAAAGGGAACTAGATTTTACCATTGAGCTGGTACCGGGTGTAGTACCCAGCTCAAAGGCCCCTTATTGAATGAACATACTTGAACTTAATGAACTTAAATCACAATTCAAAGAACTTATTGACAAGAAGTATATTCGACCTAGTGTGTCTCCCTGGGGGGCACCTGTCATCTTCGTTAAGAAAAAGGATGGAACTCTGTGACTTTGCATAGATTACCGTCAGTTGAATAAGATGACTATTAAAAATACATACCCGTTGCCTCGCATAGATGTCTATTTGATCAACTACGAGGATCTATGGTGTTTTTGAAAATTAATTTAAGGTCTCGATGTCACCAAGTTAGGATTAAAGATGAAGACATCTTTAAAACAGTTTTTAGGACTCGATATGGCCATTACGCGTTTATCATCATGCCATTCGGGCTTACTAATGCCCCAACTATTTTTATGTATTTAATGAAAAATGTGATGCATAAATATCTAGACACGTTTGTGGTCGTGTTTATCGACGACATATTAATCTATTCGAAATCTGAAGAAGAACATACATTTAAAAATTGTTTTTCAAGAGTTACGAGATCATCAACTCTTTGCAAAGTTTAGTAAATGCGACTTCTTTAAGGATAAAATCCAGTGATTAGGTCATGTGGTGACCAAGGAAGGAATTTCGTTGGATCCCGAAAAGATAAAGGTGATTGAATATTGGCCAGTTCCTGAATATGTAACTGATGTTCGATCCTTCATGGGAATTACTGGTTATTACCGGAGGTTCATTGAAGGTTTTTTGAGAATTGCAAATCCGATAACTTCTTTGCAAAGGAAGGGAAAGAAATTTGATTGGAACTAGAAATGCGAGGATAGTTTTAAAAAGTTAAAAACTTTATTAACTAGTGCACCTATTTTAAGAATAGCTGATCCAAATAAATTATTTGTAGTGTGTACTGATGCCTGCAATGATGGTTTAGGTGGAGTATTGACTCAAGAAGGGCATGTTATTGCTTATGAGTCTAGGAAATTAAAAATTCATGAAAATAATTATGCAACTTATGATTTGGAAATAGATGCTGTTATACATGCTCTAAAGATGTGGCATCATCATTTAATTGGAAGAAATTTTATTATAATGACCAATAATAACGGACTAAAAAATATTTTAGATCAGCCTAATCTGAATGCTAGACAAGCTAGGTGGCTAGCTTTTCTAAGTGAGTATGATTTCGAAATTCAGTACATTAAAGAGAAAGAAAATAAAGTTGCTAATGCATTAAGTGGAAATGCAAGGCTGAACTTTATAGCAATTATCAGCACTTCTACAACAGATCTGGAAGAACAACTTAAAGCAGGGATAGAATAGGATGAAATTTACCAAAATTTACAAGTAAACACGAAAGAAAATCCAACAGAAAGCTTAAGTAAAGGGTACAGTTTGAATGAAAAAAGATTTTTACTGTATAAAGACAGGATGTATGTACTTAATGTACCTAAAGTTAAGTTATTAATTTTAGATGAAATCCATAAAACGCCATACTCAAGCCATCCAGGTTATTAGAAGACTATAACTATGTTAAGAAAATAATATTTTGGCTAAACATGAAGAATGAACTGGTAGAATATATCGCTAGGTGTTTTGAATGCTAGTAGGTAAAAAATGAACATCAACACCCAGCTAGATTACTTCAACCATTTCCCATTCCTAGCTGGAAATGGGAGATAATTAGTCTAGATTTTGTTACTGGACTACCTAAAAATCAAAATTTAAATGTTTCTATAATGGTAGTAGTTGACAAATTGAGTAAAACAGCCCACTTTATACCTGTTAAAACTATGTATAAAGCTGCAAACATAGCTGATATCTTTCTAAAGCAAATTTTTTAACTGCATGGGATACTGAAAGTTATAATCTCAAATAGAGACCCTAAATTTACAGGTAACTTTTGGAAATCTCTGTTTAAAGGATTAAACACTACACTAAACTTTAGTACTTCATTCCATCCTCAATTTGATGGACAAACTAAAAGATTAAACCAAGTACTGGAAGATTTACTAAGAATGTATGTAAAGGATCAGCCAGGTAAATGGGAGGATTATTTGCATCTGGTAGAATTTGCTTATAATAATAATTATCAAGCGTCAGCCAGATTTAGTCCTTTCAAAATCTTGTATGGAAGGAAGTGTAACACTACTGTCTCTTGGAGTAATCCGGTGGATAGATTAGTATTAGGTCTTGAACTATTGAAAGAAATGGAATAAATTGTAAAGAAGGTACAAGGTAATATGAAAATTGCGCAAGATCGACAAAAACGTTAAGCAGACCTTAAAGAACTCCAAAGGAGTTTCAGGTAGTTGAACATGTGTTCATCAAGGTGAGACCCAAAAAGAGCTCTTTGAGGTTGGGTAGTTGTGCCAAACTAGCACCTCGTTACTGTGGTCCATTTGAAATACTATCCAGAATTGGATAGGTAGCTTATCAATTAGCATTACCACTAAATTTAAGAGTTCATAATGTTTTTCACATTTCTGTATTAAAGAAAAATGTTCATGATGCTACTCATGTTGTTAACTAGAATGATGTACAGGTAGAACTAGAAGGAGATTTTCTGGTGGAACTGGACTGTATCCTCAGGCAGAGGGAGATCACACTTTGGAACCGCACCATTGGTCAAGTGAAGGTGAAATAGAACCACATTAGTCTAGAGGAAGCCACTTGGGAATTGGAAAGTAATATACAGGATGCTATCCAATTTTGTTCCAGGGGAATTCTGAGGACAAAGAATAAATAACATCGAGGATGATGTTATAATTTAAGGGGGTGTGTATGTCACATGCCCCAATTTTGCAAAAATAATTTTATATTATTTGAGGAACAATATGTTAAATTTTATGCTAAGTCGTAATTGATGACCCAGTGGTGTTATAGCTGATTTTACCACACATGGTGAATCACACTTTTATGGCCTTCTCTATCCCTATGCAGACTCCTTAGACCCCATGGACCATTTTTGTTCCTTTGATGTTTCCTTGATCATCCCGAAAAACATGTAAAAGTTTCCATACGCGACTTTTAAACCCTTTATCACGTATATATGTGGGTTTGACCCCTAAAACCACGTACATTGGGATGTGTGCAAAAGCCCAAATTCTTTTGGAGTTTTCCTTGATGTGGATCCAACTCACTTGTCTCCTGGCCTTCCATATGCCTTGAGATCGCTCAGATTCGACCTTACATTGCCCCATTGAAGAGCTATATAAGGAACCCTTTTAGATACATTGAAGACATGAGGAATTGAGAGCAAGAGAACTATAGTCCATCATTGCCAGAACTTGTGCTTGAGTTTGCATCCCCTTTTTCCCTTGGAGCAATTTTTTGTTCTTCCCAAGCTTATCTTTTGCTTGTGAGATTGCTATCGAGAGATGGAGGATTGAAGTGGTGGAGGCCTAAGTGGGGGACTCAGTTTTTCTGATTCGTAGACGTGCCGACAGAGGTTGTATTCATTGTAATCTCTGATTTCATATTAATAGAAATATCTTTTCCTGTCCAATAATGTGTGTTTGAATGAATATTTTATCCATGGATGATTTCAAATGCTTATATGTTATTGATTATATATGCTAGAGTAGAGCTAACATAATTATATATAGTATGCTTGTCTTGTTTATTGAATTTGACGAAGAAATTTATCAATTCAAGCTGAAGTTGGAAAGCTCAATGGGGATCTACATCAACCGTCTGGAATAAGGTATGAATCGAGATCCTTTAGTGTTAGTTGTTTGGTTTCTGTTTCATATAGGAAAGGATTGATTTCTGGAGTTAAGTTGTCTATTATGGTACCCCAAGCCATAGGAATTTCTCTCCGTAACAGAATTGGCGACTCCGCTGGGGAGTTCCTAGTAGTTTTCCTTTGGGGGTTTTTATGGGCATTCAATGTTCTTGAATTGCTCTTATTTCTCTGTTTCTGAGTTGGATATGGGGGCATGTCTTCCTGGTAGTGTTTGATTGGTGTGAAGTTTGTCTATGTTTTTTTCATTTTCCTTCATTTTTATACAATTCTCTTCTTGTACACGAGTTTTTTACTCACAGTCACGTATACACGTGGCTTTCACTGTTGTATCCATGTACATACGTGGGTTTACTGCGAACAGTTGCATATGCCGTTAGTTTTTCGCTCTAAAGGAAGATTGATTATTGTTAGGTGAATTTTGATGATTGCTGAGTCTCCTTTGATACTACTAGAGTCTGTATACACCTCTATTTCTAACTAGAGACACCTTTATTTCGGGTAAATTTCTTTTTTAAGAATGTTCTTGTCATTGCATTTTCAATTTTTTGTTTTGGGATTAGTGCATTAGATATATTTTACCTTAGTACTTTGTGTGAGTGTTGTTTGATTGTGCTTGCCAAGTCTGGGGGTAGTAGAATCATTCTTTTGCTTTAGTATCTCATTTTTATTCAAAAAATCCAAAATATTTTCTTCTTTGCATCATTATGCATTGCACTTTGCACTATGCATGGTACTTGCACTAGGTTTTATTAGAGAAGTACTAGTTAGGCTTTCATATAGGAATGTCTGCATTTCACATTTGAAGGAGATTTTTGCATTACACGTAGTAGCATGCCCTGTTTTTCATTTGACATAATGCATTTGCATTGATTGTTAGGTGTGCAATTTACTTCATGTTGCATCATAACACCATTGGTTGCACTGCCATCTACCCTTTTTGAGTAATAAAGCCAAATAAAGTCAATGCTTAATTAAAATGGATTACACTATTTTCTTTGATAGGGTACACCAACAAGATTAGGTTTTAGGGTCTTGGAATAGTTCATTGTGAGTAAATTCTCCAAGACCACTAAACAGCAACATGTATGTATCTATCCAGGTGAGAGTGTGAAATTCCTTAATATAATTAGTGTTTCTCAAGATCCTCATCTTACAAGGGAGTTAAGCACGAGGCAGTGTGAGCGGTTATTGATTGGGATGATCCCTAGTCATAACTAAGTAGAACCGAAACTATTTATAGGATTGTATTTGTATCTTGGGGCTCTTTCGAGAGTTTTGGGCTTCGCTACCCTTCCCATATGGTCAATCATGCCTGCAATTGTCTACCTGAGCATTGATTATATTGAGGTGACCTTAGTTGCCTTACCTAGGTTATCGAGGGGGTACTTTGTAGGGGTTATTCTATGGGTGTCCCGGCTAGGTTGGGATTGGACAGCACAGTCACTATATGCATTGAACCTCAGGGCCACAATAATTGGTTATGAACCTCCGCTCGTTGTGTATGGAAGTCTCAAGCCTCTCCTAGGTGAGACATACCTGCTTCATTCGGGAGTTCACATATCCTACCCTTGTTTGCTTATGATTGGCTTTAGATTATATTAGTGTATGCTATGTGCACGTTAGCTTGCCTAAGGTTTGTGTAATTTAGAGAGACTTTTTCATTTTTTTTTGAGTCATTGTGGATTCGGGTGTGGCTCATTGTCATTCTTTTCGTTTAGCAGAACTTTTCCCTTCTACATCCCCTTCACCTTTGGGAGAGAGAAGAAGACGGTATAGGTGAACTCATACTCACATTGATTCACACACTATGGGAGATCATGAAGATGAAATTCCTAAGCTACCTTCTTCACTTCAAGAGGTTGAAGAAGAAGACCCTACCCCTACATATGATCATTCACCTGATATACGTACACACTCTGGGTATGATCATTCACACGATGTACCTACACACTCTAGGTATGATCCCTCATCCTCAGGTCACTGGTATTGGATGTCGAGCGACAAGACTCATCATGAACCTACAAGCACTAGCTATGGTAGTTATGATATGTCTAGTATTCCTACACATGATTCGGTACTGCATGTCGAGTCAGAGTTTGAACCTAACACTATGCCTAGTGGCATTCCTAGTCACTTCTATGAGGAGAGATTTGGGAACTCGAGTCACATTACACACTCCATCCTGACGGTGGAGGTCACATCACATATTCGTCCTAGACCTAGTGCTAGTGATCCTATTCAAATACCAAATCATAGACGAGTGACTGTAGGGAATACCACTTATGTGATTTCACATGTCCCTTCATCCTCTATTCCTAGTTCTTCAAATGCTATTCCTCCCCCACATTCACGTGGTCCTTCAGGCTGGAATGTTTCTATGAGTCATGTGCATACTGTTGCTACTCGCGTCATTTTGTCTCAGAATCAAGTACCTCCTGTTGTATCAAGAGGTCATATTCCTACTTCTAGAGGTCATACTACTATTTCCAGAACATCTATTCCTACGTATGGAGTTTCTCATGAGACATCTCATGGGGCTTCTTATGGACCATATTATGGATTGCAGTATTCACAAAGTTATTCACCTTATGGGTACGGGTATCAACAACCCACTTACTCTCCAAATTATGGCTTTGTAGCTCCACATAGTCAAGGTACACCACAATATGGTGCTTCCATGCCACCCTACATGAGTCGAATGGGAGGAGGCTACTATGGCCATGGCCATGGTGGTTATGGTCATCAACCCTATGTGAACCAAAATTATTAGGGAGCGCCTCATATACCTGCTCAACCTAGGCTCCCTTTCCTCACAATGTTAAATCTGCCTGACTTGTCAAGACTAATGAACGATCCAGTGTCTTATGACCCGGTTTGGTCGACTGTCCCTACGAAGCTTCCCTTGGATATTCCCAAGTTCGAGGGCAAACCAGGAGAATATCCGAGAGAACATGTTACTACATTTCACCTATGGTGCTCTTCTAACTCCTTACATGATGATTCGATCTGTTTAAGGCTATTTCTACACACCCTCATCGGGCTTGCCATGAAATGGTACATAGAGCTACCTAGGGGGGCATTCTCTTTATTCAATGACCTATCTATGACTTTTCTCAACCACTTCCAGCTACCAGTGCATTACGACATTGGTACTAAAATCTTGTCGACATTTTGGCAAGATAAAGCCACACATATCTCAGACCATATCCAAGAGTGGCATAGATGGAAGAGATTGATTAAAGCCTTCATACCGCCAGAGTTTCTCCTCGAGTGGTTCCTTAAATCATTACTACCTTATATAGCAAAGGATGTTTCTACATTTGGAGTTCAGAATAAGGAACAAGCCATTTTTAGGGCACAGGAATTGGACTTGATTTATGCTCGGTCCAGTTTGTTATATGAGATCATTCCTAATGCTCCGCATTCTAGTTTCAACCCTAAGGTCAAACCGGGACCACATGTCGATGGCATTGTTGGTTGTACGAGTACCAAACCTATGGATTTGGTTGTGAAAAAGGTCAGTGAATTATCTCTCAACCAATCTACCTCGGGACAAGCCACGACTTCATCTCAACTCACCCAAATGGTGACTATGCTTGCGGTAAAATCATTGGACCAGAAGGGTAACCAGCAACCCGGAAGGAATAAAAGGAATGGTAAAAACAATCATAAGGGTGGGAATAAGAATGAAAATTCCAACTATAATGACAAGAATTCCCGAAATGATGGGGGGACAAGAAACCTAAATGTAAGGTTAATTTTCCTTGCAAGTTGTGTAAGGATGATCACCTCACTCACTTGTGCCCTTGGATAGAAGAAGCCTCAAGATTCATAGCGCAGGGCCCAACTATGCTAACCAACCCTTTACCTCATAATCAAAACATGAACTCAAGGACCTATGATCAATCTAGTGGGGATCAAGATCTGCCGGAGGCTTGTAGTGGTCATGGTTGCATCAATATGGTGCGTGTTGCTAAGGTTGTGACTCATGCAAAGTACTATGGTTCGTCACAACCAGACCTTGGAAAGGAACCTGTTCCACCTGAGAGTCCTTTGCATATTGAAAAACCTATGGATAAACCTGAAGTTGCTCCTCACATTCCTAAGGGAGTCCTTAAGTGTTCAAGGCACAATCCTAATGCCCGAGATACCCAAAACTATTTTGTTGTCAAGGATTTGGGCCACACTCCTTGTGCGATGCTTGGACTCGAAGTACTTCAGAGTTGTCCTTCGCAAAGAAAAGCTTTGTTTTCTGCTCTTGGTGTTAACGATGATAATTCTTCCTCTATCATCAAATTTGAAATCATAGGACTTTAGCCTCGCTTGCCTTACCATGTGTCTCTTTTGATTCACGTAGAATGTCTTAACATGACCATCAAATGCATTGTGATTGATGAAGGCGCTGCTACTTCCGTGATGTCTTTGGCATGTTGGAAGGGTTTGGGTTCCCCTAAGTTTTCTAAATCTGCTACCATGTTGACTACTTTTGATGGAATATCATTTCAACTGCACAGCATTCTTCCTTCTCTTAAGGTCTGTTTGGGAGGGAAGACCATTGCAATAGAGGTCGAGGTGGTTGATGCGCCCCTTGACTACAATTTATTGCTGGGAAGGAATTGGATGTATAGTATGCAAGCCGTAGCTTCTTCTCTATTTCGAGTTGTATGCTTTCCATTTAATGGGAAGATAGTTACGATTGATCAAACGTCATTCAAGAATCCTCCTGTTACCGCATATTCAGGAGCTTCTATCCCGATTATCCAGCACTCTCAGCCGACAACTGGGAGTGTGGGTGTTGGCATGTATCCATCCCTTATGGGAAGATTTGGTTGTCCTGCACCCATCCTTATGATAGGGTCTAGTTTTGGTGAGGCTTCATCGTCTGTGAGATCGATGTATTTTCGTACAAACCATATGGAGGATCCTTGGATTCTTCCTACACCAAATTCTTCGTGTGAGCTCATCAAAACGGATGTGTCGTTGCCTGCAACTATGATAGCATATCAAGATAATCTTGGATATATTGCAGAGCTTAATCCTTCCTCTTCACGGATGGAGGAGGAGGACCCTTATGTGCTACCTGCATGGGCAGTGCAGTCTTCTCACACACATGACTGCCTTGATAGTGTTTTTCCTTCAGATGAGGCTATTATTGAGGCTATGTCTAGGGTTGAGCCATTGGGAAGAGTTGCATCATAGATCTTATTTTCTTCCCGATATTGACTATTTGGAGTGTGAATACTATAGGGAGATTCTTAGTGAGAGAATTGGTAGTCCCATGGTTCCGTTAAGCTCTCTTGGTCCAATAGCTGATGGAAACATGGAAAATATATCTCCTACCATTCCTATTGATATCTCTCACGATCCTGGCAAGATTGAGAATGTCTATATTGGGGCAAAATGTTCCCATGCTTAGATTCAAGAGTATACCAAGCTATTCAAATAATTTTGTGATGTATTTGCTTGATCATACGAGGAAATGCCAGGTATCGACCCTCACATTGTTGAACATGAGATTAAAACTTATCCTGATTCTAAGCCTGTTCGACAACGTTTGTGTGCAGTGAATCCTAGGAAAGCACCCATGATTAAGGCTGAGATAGAAAAGTTGTTGAATGCCGGTTTTATCTATCTCGTTCCCTTGACGGAGTGGGTTTCAAACCCCATTCTTGTTGATAAGAAGTAGCGAACGATCCGCATATGCACTGATTTCCGTGACTTGAATCATGCCTATCCTAAAGATCATTTTCCCACACTATTTATCGATCAGATTTTGGATGAGTGTGTGGTAAGCGAGGTATTTTATTTTATGGATGGATTTTCTGGATACCATCAGATATAGATTAAACCCGAGGACCAACATAATACTACTTTTATTTGTCCTTGGGTTACCTTTGCATATCAAAAGATGCCCTTCGGCCTTAAAAACGCCGGAGCCACTTTTCAGTGGGCTATGACTTTGATCTTCCATTATCTCAAATCGATTATTGAATTCTTTTTGGATAACCTTGCTACTCATTCTTGTATGAGAATGAATCATTCCTCCATCTGAGATTAGTGTTCGAAAGGTGTCGCCATTATTTGGTCAGGTTAAATCCTCACAAGTGCATCTTTTGCGTGAAGTCTGGTCGCTTATTAGGGTTCATTGTCTATAAAGAGGGTATAAGAGTCAACCCTTTAAAGGTTAAGGCAATACTTCAATTGTCTCCCCCACAAAACATTAAACATCTTCAATGTTTGCAAGGCATGGCAAACTTCTAATGGATATTCGTCATGAATTTTGCCAGTTTGACTAGAGGCTTTATGCATCTTTTGAAAAAGGACACTACCTTTTGCTAGGATGAGCGAGCCCAGGAGTCCTTTGATGCACCTAAGCAAGCCTTAGCATTGGCCCTGGTGATTAGTCCACCTGACTATATCCATGACTTTCTACTTTATGTGGCCGCGTCCATGGAGACGATTGGTATGGTTTTGGTTCAAGAGGATGAGGAGCTCCAGGAGCATGTCATATATTATCTGAGTCAGAACCTTATAGATGTGAAGATCCATTATTCCCATGTGGAGAAGCTTGCCTTAGCTACCGTTCATGCGGTTCAAAGATTGAGACACTATATTCTTCTTCGCCAAACCTTGGTGGTTGCCCATGTCAATCCATTTCAGTTTGTCCTCACTAGAAGGATGATAGGGGGAAAGTATAATAAGTGGATTGTCATCCTATAAGAATTTGATCTCAAGTTTGTTTCAGAAAAATCGAAGAAATCATTGATTTTTGCAGAGCTTATATCTGATTTCCCAAGCAAGGAGGAGGAGGAAGCTTGTGAAGATACGTTTGTCAATGAGCACATATTCTTGATCTCAACTTTGGATCCACGGTATGGAGACATTATCATATATTTACAAACATTGAAGGTCCCTACTCACCTTTCACAGGATGAATGACGATGGTTATGTCATGTTTCTAAGAATTACCTCATAGTGGATAACACATTGTACCGTCGTGGGGTAGATTCCATTTTACGTCATTATTTAACTCATGAGGAGGTTGAGATTGTGTTGAATGATTGCCACAGAGGACCGTGTGGTGGTCATTTATCTGGGCTTTCTACAGCCCAAAAAATCTTGAGACTGGGTTATTTTTGGCCATCGATCTTTAAAGATTGTGTTAATGTAGTCAAGAAGTGCCACCCTTGCCAGGTGTTCACATGTAATATGTGCTCACGTCTCGCTTGGTTACATCCAATTATCATCGCTGGTACCTTCACTAAGTGGGGGCTTGATTTCATGGATTGTAACCCAGCTTCAGCTAGGGGGCATCATCATATTATCGTGGCTGTTGACTACTTAACGAAAATGGCTAAGGCTATGCCTACAATTAATTTTGACGGTGAGACAGCTGCACACTTCGTATTCAACCATATTATTAATCGGTTCGGTATTCTGAAAGAGCTTGTCATTGACGATGGTAGACACTTTTAGAATCATATGATGGAAGAGTTAGCCTTGAAGTTATGGTATAAGTGGGAGCATTCTTCTTTTTATTACCCTCAAGCGAATGGACAAGTTGAAGCAGTGAACAAATCACTCAATTCTATTCTCCAATGAACCGTCGCACAAAGCAAGACCAATTGGCATATTATGTTATATCCTGCTTTTTGGGCTTATAGGACTATGGTTAAGACTGCCATTGATTTTTCTCCATATCATCCTGTACATGGAGTGGAGTCTGTATTGCCGATTGAGTGCAAGATCCCTTCATTGAAGCTAGCCATAGAGCTCTTACCGGACACTTCTCCATTGGAGGAACATTTGGTCCATTTAGAGAATCTTGATGAGTAGTGTCGAGATGCTTTAGTGGCTCTAGAAGTGAATAAGCATTGCGTTAAGGTCCAGTATGATAAATCTGTCCGTCCAAGGAGGTTTAGTGAAGGAGATTTGGTCCTTTTGTAGGATCAAGCTAAAGAACCCTTGGGGGCAGGAAAATTCAACCCCATGTGGCATGGCCCTTACGTGGTTAAACTATGTTATAGAAGGGTGCTTATGAGCTAGTAGATTACAAGGGAACGGCCTTGACGGAGCCTAGAAATGGGCTCTATCTTAAAAATTACTATGCATGATTTTCAGCCAGGGTTGACTATTGTATATTATTGTACAACATTTTTGCATAGTTAGATATTTCTTATGGTGATCGGTTTTATTGATTAGATTCTGTTTCTTATGGTAGATGTCAAGGGATTCTTCCATCTATATAGGATTTGCGGATGGTGCAAGCCATCACACTCAACACTCATCCTCTGTTGCTTGGGTGATTTATACTCCTATGGGTCAGGTATTGTCTTCAGGAGGCATATGGATGAATGCTTTGGATCATCTGCTCCGCATCCACACCTGTAATGTCATCTCCTGTTTCCCTTTGCCTATGGAGAGGGAATCCTTCAGGTCGTCATGGTCCTACATCTACATATATATGATAGGATGTCACTATGTGTTGTCACGCAAAAACATGTCTTTTTGATTCCATATATCAAAAAACACAAAAAAATTAAATAACTCAAAAATTTTAAAAAGAGGGTTGAGATTCATTACCAATGTCATCGTATGCCGATCTTGGTGGTAATGGCATGTCGAGGTCTCCTTGGAAATCTATCCCTGCATAGGGGTAATCATCGATGGAAACTATCTGCCATCACCACCATGGAAAGAAATCAGCTGGATAGGGGTTGGACACCCTACCTCCTCCCAGTCTGCACATTGCATCTGCCCAACATCGTTAGGATGGATCTCGAACCCTATGAAGAGGAATGTCAACTCTAGGGCTCAATCCCGAAGCATGCTCAAAGAAAAATGTGCTCAGTATGCTACTAAAACCGAAGTTTCGTACTCTGCCCATCTTGCACTCACTGAGTTGGTGTTTCATGTTGCCCAGTAGTGTAGTGCTCCAATCGTACATAGTGGGTCTCATGCACTCCACTGCATAGAACATCAAAGGCCACGAGGCCTGGTGGAGTGAAGCTAGCCCTTCTATCCTGCCCAGTTTCAGTAGTATGGCCTTTAGGCCTAGCACCTGTATGGAGTTAGTTTGTATCTGACTCCCGACCTTCTCCGTGTCTGGATAACAATACACGGCTATGTGCTCATCGATGGTGAGGCTACCTCCGGGCCTGTGAGATCGTAGGTTCACCACTTCCCCCCATCGGGAAAGTCTAGTAATAAAGTATATGTCCTCCACTTCTATGGTGAGGAACATCCCATCGATCTAGAAAGACTCTGAGTCAAGATCCCTGTAGTCTACTAGCATCTGCAACAGTCTTGGTTTGGCTCTTAAGCCACCAAGACACCAAAATTTGTAGATCCCACATGCACGAAGAGCCTATTATGCCATTAGATCACCATGTACCGCTTCTTCTACATCCCCATGCTCATGTTCTCTCCATTCTAGAACCATCCTGCATGTTTAAATCAATTTTGGGTCATTAGAAATCCTTAAAAAACTTGACCACGGCCGCATACACGACTATTTGCTAAACAACCGTGTATGTACGCAAATTTGAGGGCTTTTTCTGCATATATCCAGCCCTATACACGAAAAAACCATTGATTTTCATGTGGGCCGAGGCACGCACTTTAGGGTGGCCTAGAAATTCAAATTGACCATGGAAAATTGAAAATTTTACATGAAAATGAAAGAGAAAGGCATGGGAAATTAACTGGAAAAAACGGTGACGGATTCCGTCGACTAGATCTCCTAGAATTTGCGTTTGATGTTTTAAGCTCAATTGGGTAAAAATTTTAAATGTTATATAATGTTTTGAATTTTTTACTATTTATAGAAATTTTTACCCCCTTTTCTATAGTTTGGACCATTTTTTTACTAATATACGATGTAGGAGACCGTTTTGAGCGCCATTTCAACCATTGTTTGACCCATTTGTGCCGATTTCAGGTATCATGTATAAACTGGCATATAGGTTAGGTTTCACCACCATTTGCATTTTTCATGACCCTCTGAACATTTCATCATAACCGTAGGTGTGAACCCATTCTATCTTGCCATGGAACCTTGTTGTTGTTTTAGAAGTGGCATGATTTGAATGGTAGAGCTTGACCTTACATGGGTACCCTAGTTAGCTCCTTATTTGCATTTGGTGCCCATGCCAACAATTTTGTCCTTTAGGGTGTGGGAGTCCGTTGTATAGTATTGCCATGACATTTCGCAAGAGCCTCATACTCCTCTTGATCTTTTGCTGGCCTATTTCCCTTGGAATCCCTTATGTCAAGTTGTAATTGCATTATCATGAGCTTTGCCTACCTTAGTGAGGCATATTCCAGCTTCCCTGACTTTGAGTATTAGCCATATAGCCCAAGCTTGTCTCATGTCTAGCCAGGCAGAGCCGTTTTATATATCCTTTGCAGCTTGATTACCTATTTTTACTGGGAGGGGAATTTCCCCCGAGTGTCGCTATCCTACACATGTATCCTTGCATTGAGCATAGGGATGTTCCACTGCTTGGAACTAGTTTGTTTACCCATTTGACACTCGTCTCCTTCTAGTATGTAACTTTAAAGCAGTTTTATTCTTTTTCAAGCTTTTCAAATATTTGAATAAGTCCAAAAAGAATTAAAAAACCAAAAAACCGAACAAGGAAAGATGTTATCTTTGGCAACAGTTGAATCGTGTCACCTTCGAATAGAGCACTGTATATCACATCTATTGGTTGGGTTAATAGTTTGAATTTAGTAGCTGTACTCATTTATCTGAGTTTATCTCCACCGATTGGTTAAGATTCCAGTCCGTATGGATCCTCTGCCAATGCCTCCTGTGTCACAGAGATGTCACAATTTTGCATATAGAGTCTATGCTACCTATATTCAGTCACCATTCGTTGTTATGCTCTTGTTCAAAGGAAGTTGAAACCTGAGTCGACCATTCCTTAGTTATATTGACTTGGCATGTCGACCATTCCCGGTACAGTTGCTAGTTCGTGCACCTTATGATCGAGTCATTCCACATTATACAGCTTTGCTAAGTACCTCGTGTTGGATGATGGGGGATGCCTTAATGCCCTCCTTCCAGCAGATTTCATCCCATCGACTTCATATCATTTATTTTGGGATAGGAATCTAGAGTCATCTTTGAGAGCCTTGAGACTTGCAGTCATCAGTGGCAGGTTCTCTCACCATCGACAAATTTTTGGGAATACATCAATGTCCCCTGATCGATGGATTATCTCAAGTGTTTGACCTCAACACATTTATTCAAACTTGTTAGTTTGCACTCTAGTACCTTGATTCCCATTTTCATTATCGGTGGGTAATCTCATGTCTGTTAATGGTATACATCAATGACCGGTAATCAGATGATGGACTACTATGTTCAACCTCGACACCTCTATTCACATAGTAGGACATGTACTCATAGCGGTGTGTATAGAAGACCTTCCAGATTGGTGGCATCTCATATATGCTACCTCCTTTATCGTGCCATTGTTCATGAGATTTAAGCTCTCCTCACTTGATTCCAGTATATCTCAAACATTTCCAGCCATTATGGAGATCTTGATCTGTTGTATATCTTCAGTCTTCATGGAGATCATGATCCTTTGTATATCTTCATCATGGAGATTCTGATCTATGTATATTGTACATGGTGATAACCACATATGTCATATTGTATCATGCCTATTCATGGCCATTGTACTCTTATGTATCTGGGACTGCTATATGTATTTGCAGTTATATGCAGAGTTGTATCATTGTATAGTGCTAATTGGATGGATGGTTCTTCCACTGGGTTCTTCATCACTTCATTTCTGGGATGGACTTATAATGTATTTCGGCCATTGTATGACCCCTCTGACCTCACACATTAGGGGGCATCTGTTATAGCTAATTTTACCACACATGGTGAATCACACTTTTATGGCCTTCCTTGTCCCTATGCAGACTCCTTAGACCCCATGGACCATTTTTTTTCCTTTGATGTTTCCTTGATCATCCCTAAAAACATGTAAAAGTTTCCATACGTGACTTTTAAACCCTTTATCACATATATACACGGGTTTGACCCCTAAAACCACATACATCGAGATGTGTGCAAAAGGCCAAATTCTTTTGAAGTTTTCCTTGATGTGGATCCGACTCACTTGTTTCCTGGCCTTCTATATACCTTGAGATCGCTTGGATTTGACCTTTCATTACCCCATTGAACAACTATGTAAGGAACCCTTTGGATACATTGAAGGCATGAGGAATTGAGAGCAAGAGAACTATAGTCCATTGTTGTTGGAACTTGTGCTTGAGTCTGCATCCCCTTTGTCCCTTGGAGCACTTTTGTGTTCTTCCCAAGCTTATATTTTTCTTGTGAGCTTGCTATCAAGAGATGGAGGATTGAAGTGGTGGAGGCCCGAGTAGGGGACTCAGTTTCTCCGATTCGCAAACATGCCGACAGAGGTTGTATTCATTGTAATCTCTAATTTCATATTAATAGAAATATATTTTCCTGTCCAATAATGTGTGTTTGAATGAATATTTTATCCATGGATGATTTCAAATGCTTATATGTTATTGATTATATACGCTAGAGTAGAGCTAACACAATTATATATAGTATGCTTGTCTTGTTTATTGAATGTTGAGGAAGCAATTTATCAATTCAAGATGAAGTTGGAAAGCTCAATGGGGATCTACATCAACCATCCAGAATAAGGTACAAATCGATATCCTTTAGTGTTAGTTGTTTGGTTTCTCTTGCATATAGGAAAGGATTGATTTCTGGAGTTAAGTTATCTATTGTGGTACCCCAAGCCATAGGAATTTCTCTCCGTTACAAGTGGGGTCAAGGATATTTTATGTAAATTCTGAATATTTTATTATAAATAAATAAATGAGAAGACAACAGCTTAGGAGAGCTGTTAAAAGAGTGTTTACTAGTCAAATTGGTGGAGGAGACTGGGTGGAGAGAAAACTGACATGTGGCAGCATCCTCAAACCACTTCCAACTGTTGCAGGTGGAAACCTCCCTACATTTGTGGTCATGATTCCCCAAGAAAGTAGAATCAGAGCAGGTGGCTCAATTAATGAAAATTGACCCAAAAGACCTAGGCAATCTTTATAAAAATTCCCATTGAAGAGAGTTGAGGCTACTCATTCTAAAGAAGTGATCATTCAAGTTGAATGAATGTACTTCAGAGAAATTCAATGGAAGGGAAATTTGGAAAGTGTTTGAGGGGATAACTGTTGATTGATCTAGTGAAGCTTTTAAGCTGAATATTATATTGTTGAGAGTAGAGTGTTTTACTAAGGCATTGAACTAGTCAGTTTACAGAGGGTTCTACTGTTTGCATTCTCCACCAGTTCTTAGCCAAGAAGACCAGGAATAGGCTCAGGGATCCTGAGAAAGCGTTTTTTGAGTGCTCTCCAGGAGATTGGTAGGAACGAACAGCCTCCTAAAGCTATTGGTGTATGTCCTCAACAGGTTCTATGTTATTTTATTTTACTGTGTTAGTTAAATAAATCTTAGTTTAACTGCTATATGAATGTTAACAGTTTAGTTCGTGAGATGTTAGATTAGTATTCTTATTAGATTGTTATAGAAATGAAATGGATTTAGAGAATAATGTGTTAGAATGAAAATAAATTTCTAAACTGTGTTTTTCCACACCTAGAAACTAGGTTGTACTCTAGCACAGATATAATGCTTTAAGTAGATAAGAGAATGAAATTAGTAGGTAGGATTGTGTAACTGTAAATAGCAGAGTAAATTTATTTCAATGTATAAAATATTATCAAGGAAAAATAGTGTTATGATTGATTTGTGTTTACTGTTTTTACTTAGCATAACTAAATAAAAATGCAGAAAAGAAACAGTAAACTAGATTAGAGTTACAGTAATAGTATCCTGATAAAATAGAATCTTATAGAATATAACAGCTAAGTTTATAAACAAGTTATTAACCACATAGTTTATCTATTAAATCTATTAACTAAAATCTTAAACTATTACTTAACATAAACCAGAATTAGGGTTATGTTTACAAACCCTTTATTTATGAAAAGTGAACAAAGTTATAGAGTTAATGTTTTAATCCTTACGGAGCACTGAATTATTTCTAAGTTACAAAATAGTAAATAAATACAAATGTAAATGTAAATAATAAATAGAATAAAACTAAGAAATTACGTATTCAGGAAATAACTATATTTACCAGACAAGCTTATAACCTGTGCAAGATAAACGTGAGGGTCGAAACCCTAGCTTTTCTTTTATCTTTTTATAAATTAATTTATAACAATTTTAAACATATACATTGATAACTAAGTAAACAAATTAAACTAGAAGACTATAAGTTATGCATTAGACTGATTATAGTCTTATCTCAAAAACTTATAATATATTTGTAACTCTTTTATTTTTAAAATACTTCATAAGCAGGTTAAATAAACATCAATACACTTGTACAAGTGAAATAGAAGCAAATGGGAAACTGTGCTCAATTAATAATTAATTTAAGAATACACTTATTTAAGGGTTTCACTTCTAGTAAGCCCTAACAATTATTTACTTACTGATAAGAGTAAAATTTATAAATTTACATTAAAACTGTTCCATAGTATTTATATTAATATTATTTATTTATGAACGTAGCATAAATAGTAAATTACTTCACTCTCAGTAGAAGGAGGAAATAAAAACCTATTTTTCAATAACATTAATTACAGGTTAATGAAATCATAACAATCACGAGACAGAGCTCGAGATAAATAAAACCTTTATTTATAAAACCAACTATAATACATTGTCAAGCCATAAGGCTAAATCCTAACTTAAAAACCAAATACATGTCACGGTTGGAAGGTCGGTTTTACCCAGCATAATTGCACATAAAAATGGAAAGCACATTACATTAAAAATTCTTAACTATTGAGAAACCAAAACAGGCTTCCAACACTGTAACTTCTCCTTCACAACCCTCATTGCAAGTAGGGTAAAACCCACTTTGAAAAATAGGGCTTACCGGTTGGGGCCACGAATTCCATAGAGGTCGGTCATTGTTTTCCTTTTCACTGAAGTGTAGAGTAGTCAAGGGTTCCTGCAACAAGCAAATTACCGAGATTTAGCATGAAGTTCAACTTCGAAACTAAAAACCCTAACTATGTTAAATAACTTAATAAATATTTTGTATAATGAACTTTAAGTTGTCTTTACCTGTGAGAGAGGAGAAATCGAGCAACGAGGAAGCTGTCACTAGCCTATGCATTTTACGCAAAGGAGTATTTAAAGTCTACACCAACCCTGAATGGAAAGCTGTGTCGACAAGCTTAAGTTTAACAAGCCGTGACGAGCCACAAGAAAACTGGACTAAAACTTTGGACAGGCCGAGAGCCAACACACAAACAATAACCACTCCCGTAGTAAGATTTACAAGCTCAACGATTTGCAAGCAAAGACTGAGTACTAAAACCTCATAGCAACATACATGAGCCACTGAGTAAGCAACACAAAGAAACAGCCTCTAATAACCGCCAAGATAGTCACACAGAGCAGCCCACAGGCCAGCGAAACCTTCAGAGACAAATGAAAAGAGAATAGGGTTTACAACCCTTAAAAGTCACCAATGCATGGTAGTGAGTAATCCACGTGCCTCCAAATTTTTCAACCATGCATGGGTTTTGTCTATAGTCGTTTGCATTTCCAATCAGCCAATTATTATTACAATGATATACAAACAAACTATGCACACAACTATGGAGTGGGTTTATATATTTATTCACCAATGATAATATAAAAATAATATCCTTGTAATCAATAGTTTCGAGGATTGTGATTTTGGTTAACAATAATTTCATAACGTCGACCTTGGAATGGAGAGGCAATAACCTTGCCTTTGGAACAATCCTAAAGTCGACATTATAATAAACATTCTTTTCCAATTAATAATTTGTGAGTTCACAATGCAAAATGATGATAATATATTTATATATTATTTAAAACACATACCTTATCAATTGCAAACGATGGTTTAAAGATTAGTTACTTTTTCCAATAACTAACATACATCATTCGACTATGGAGAAAAGGTGTTGTACAGGATTATGCACCTAATAATCGTAGGTCGGGGGTTACCAACATACTCAAACACTTGCAGACAATTGACTTCTAAAGTGCAGAATAGGAAATAGGAGAGTTAGAAGAACTTACTTGTTAAACGAAGTTCGATCCTTGCTAGTCCTCTTCCAATCTGCTCCACTTCCAAAGTCTTCAAGGCTCACTCTTCTTTCACCTGTTCAGAGACAATCTTCCAGATATAGAGTGATTCATATATATATATATTAGCAGGTTAGATAAATCAAATATGAAATACTAAAGCATAAACAATTATCAAACCAAGATATATGAGACACATGTGGAAGAAATAATCTCTTTATTATCAATAATGAGAAAGTTCAGAGTACAACCAAACGTCTGAGACAAGGACTCCTCTGTCACCAAAGGATTCTGAGTTTCACTGCTCCAAAGACTTCTGTGAACAATCCACCAGCATAACTTTTCTCTCAAAGTGTATGTCCCAACACCCTCCCCAAGGCCTGTATTTATATGGGTGAAATAAGGAAGTTCTTGAAGGTTGGGGAAGTTGTAGCAGTTAGGAGAATTAAGTAAAATACCTTAACTAATATCCCATTAGCGCATGTTTTTATGTTTTCATGTTAAGAGGCACATTCGTGGGTATGTAGTAGAGCAACCCGCTAATGACTCGCGACTCTGTATAAGCACAACCCGCGAATACATGGATTCACGACTTGCTATAAGGGAGACTCGCGAATGATGTGCGAGTTGTCTAAAAAGAGAGTCGCGAATACATCCTAACATGGCAAAATGGAAAAGTAACTAGCTGGATGAAGGTAGAATGTATTTCTTGCCAAGCCAAGCTATAGTGTTATGGGGAAACCTCTATCCATAAGTGTCCTTTTGTGTGCCGACATGAGGGATATCAGCACTCGGATGGAGAGGTGCCACTCAGGTGTATAACAGATGCCCCCTAATGTGTGAGATCAGAGGAGAACGATGGCCGAAATACATTATAATCTTTAACTCTGGAGAAACTCAGAAATCCAATGGAGCAGAGAGAGTACCTGAAACAAATACATAATAATGTCATATACAAAGTTACATCTAAGGATACTATGTTCAATTTACTAGAACACTAGATCCTTTACAATATTTGATTACATCATATGATACGGGTAGAAACCACTTATATTACAAAGGTGGATCAAAGCCACAATACAATACTGATGAGTCTTCAAAGATCTGGGAACTGGATATCAGAATAGAACATGGTCTTGCACAACTTAGCCCAAAATGAGGGACTAAGGTCTTCATAAATGATCCCAAAGAACCAGTACAATCCAAGCCATGTGAATAAGGGTAAGATGAAGTCGAACATGGAGAGGATTCAACAGTTTGTCAACCAATAAGTGATAATTGACAACTGAAGCAAAGGAATTCACCAATGATGAAAGTGAATCCAAAGGTACTATCATCAAAAATCTAGGTCTTCGTCATCAGGAGGTGCTGAAACGGAACCATACTGTGATAAGGAAGGCAGTGGATCCTCCAACGGATCACAAGAGTGACTAGGAACTGGGCAAAAGAAGGGAGACACAAGTAAATGGAGAATAGATATAACAGTGATGGGATCAGGTGATAGGTTAGACATTGAGTATAGTCCTTGAACAGTGAGCACAACATAGATATGACCCAAGGCAACATACAATGGATAGATAAAACAACTAGACTTATCTGTCATGTAGGAGACATGATCAGATTCCCCAGGTATAATGGACAAGAGGAGGAGTAAAAACTCGAAGTGATAGCTGAACACAAGCGTATACTGAAACATGGATATCGGAAAGCAAAGAGTGCTATGTTCAAGGATGACATGCTGCAATTACTGAAAACAAGAGAAAACTTCTTCCTTACCTTCCCTGTTAAGTTTTAACGAGTCCAGGAAAGTCAACTCGGTTCCCTCTTCATTTTTTAACAAGCTTGAAGAGATGGGAAAATAATGCTTGATAGTGCCACTGATCCGTGGATTTAATGAGCCCGAACTAGTACATGCTCATGCAGTATTTTCACATTTAGAGAGTCTGAAAATGCCAAAGAAGACTCCAGGGGGGTCCTTTTTCGTCCAATTTAGTCTCCTGAGGCCGAAAAAGTATAAAACAAACCACATAAGAACTCTCTTACTTCCGAAGAATAAAAGGTGAACCTTTTTCGTACTTAGTCGGGAAGGTCCGAAAAAGGTTAAATTACCACCTACCCAACACTCCTTCCAGAACAGCATAAAATAGCTTGGGTTTTACAAGTGTGAAGGAAAGCAAGATCACTCAGAAAGATCCATTTGGTTACAAGAAATGGGGCTTACAACAATAAACTCATTGCTTTGTTCTTGAGTGTTTAACGAGCATGACAAAGACACAAAGTACACTCAGAATCTTTTTCATGTTTGGGTCCAGAGCATGAAAAAGAGAAAACTAAGCTCAAACTAGGTGTTTCTTTTCCATAAATTTAGTCCCTCAGGTCCGGAAAAGTGATAAACCTATACTTGAGAATACTCTTCTCAATTCCGAAGAAAAGAGAGTGATCCCTTCTCGTATTATTCCGCATGGTCCGAGAAAGAGATAACCTACCACCAATGTGAATGCCCGTTCACATATTCTTAACAAGCTTGAATGGATGAGATAACTCGGCAGTCAAGTCTGTTTTGAAGGAGTCAGACCTAGGCCTAAAGAAACTCCATAAGGGTGGGGAGTCCTATAAAGAGATAGCTTGTAAAAAGAGATTCATAAGAAGCTCTATTTGGCGTGAAAAATAGCTATGAGGAAATCCCTGGGCCTGAAACAGTGACGATATGAGTACCAAAGGATGACAAGAACATATAAGGATGATACTCATGTAACAAGGACCCTAGCCATGGAATAACAATGGTAGAGACAAGGGACTAAGGCTTAGGATACCATAGTCCGTGGCAAAATGTTGCATACTAAGGTTAATGTGGAGTGATAAAATGCCAACATATGTTGGAAAGAGCAAAAACCACCCTATAGAAGCATCAACACCTTGTAAAAGTTGGTAAACCTGTTCCAAGGCACAAAGAGGGTGATATTAGTCAATTGACATTTCAAACTATATAAAAACACCCACTTTACGAAATATTATTTCTATAAATAGTTTGAAAATTAAAACATTTCATACCATTTGCACTTTTTTAACCAAAAAGGAAAGTTTACCCTCTATCTTTGATCGATCGTCGTGGACAATTGGACCGTCAGAATCAGAATCCGTCAGCTTCAGGTCAATCTACACCCTAAGCTCGTCAATTTGATCCAAACAAATTTTCAATTTAATGGTTAATTCAGTATTTTTCATCAACCTAAATTATGGCAAAATGAATTCGCGGGTTGCAAGGCATAAAAGTCGTGAATGCGCGTTTCATTCGTGGGTTGTTGAATAGGAGAGTCGCGAATGACTCGCGACTTGTCAAATTGGACAGTCACGAATGCTGCGCGATAGGGAAAATGTTTAGAAATAGTCAAAAATTTTAAAATTTTATGATGAAATACTGAATCAAATTATGTGTTTTTGTCAGGAAAAATATGGTGCCGGAGTGGAGAGAAAGGGAACATGAAATGATGGATCAAGAGGCTCTCCAAAGCTTTCCTACCATCCAAGCATTGAGGACTAGTGGGCTGCTCAAGTTCTTTTGTACATCGCCCATGCGGGCCAATGTCCGCATACTAGAGTTCTTGGTCAATTACTGGGACCATGACCTGGGGATGTTCAATATTCAAGGTGAGACTTTGGATCTTACCGTACAAGATATCTACTTCATAACTGGGTTGTCACAACGGGGAGCACCGGTGAACTTGGAAGGCACTAGCAGGGGAGGAGACCCCTTGAGTGTCCAGAACTATGTCGATGTATTCTGCAGACCAGGTACTCAAAAGAAAGGAAGCAGCGTTCTCATTGCATATATTCAGGATCTTACACTTCAGGTATTAGCCAGTACTATTGTGAGACTTTCAGGGTCAACAGGGTTACATATGGCAACCAGGACTCAGATGAGAGTGGCGGTGGACTGCTTTAGAGGTGCTCTCTTTGATTGGTGCACGGGAATTGCCCCCATTATGAAGAGGAAATTATCCGACTGTAAGAGGGGAAGACGCAAGAACTTCGGCTATGCGAGCATATTGGTAGCATTCTTCTTTGAGAGAGTGCCAGCTATGAGCCTTGCTATACCATTACAGGTCCGTCATCCACTTCAGTCGAGGCTAAGCCGGTGGGGAGATATATTCCTCCATCAAGGAGGAGGAGACATAGTACATAACATGTATGATGATGACTTTTATACATGGTGGGAACGGTAGGTGCCGGCGTTGGAGCAGTTTCCATACACCGGGTTAGATTTCCTAGGTGACCCCGACCTTGTCCTCCCTTTAGGAGGAGCATGGGGAGAGATGGGTAAGTAATTTTTTATTTTTTATCATTATCAAATTTTTATGAATTTTCAAATGATAGGATATATACATATGCACAAGTCTAAACCCTATTTATGTGTCAAAATGCAGATATTGGACCAGTCTGCCCTGAAGGGCACCCACGTACGTTCGTACATCCTATTGCAGGGGGAGACCCAGGATTGATCAGGGTACTTGAGATGAAGCTAGGCAAGCTGACCGAGCGAGTACCTACGATACGGATAGAGCATCTCCCTGTGGCTATGCAGGAGTTCGTAGTTGGGGTTCCACTAGCCTGGCTACGTCTTTTCAGACGAGTAGCTAGAGCAGTACTTGTATACAGAGATGTGGTGGAGGCTGCCGAAGCCGAGGAGGCTGAGGAAGCCAGGGGGCACAGAGATCACGGGGACCAAGGAGGTCCCAGTGGCCATGGCAGGAAGGCTTAGTTCTAGGGAATTTTGATGGTTGATGATCTACATTTTTGTATATTTTGTACATGACGGGATCTACGGATCAGACTCGACCTATCTATGATAGATATTTACATATATATATATATATGTGTGTGTGTGTGTGCGTGTGTGTGTGTGTGTGTGTGTGTGTGTGTGTGTGTGTGTGTGTGTGTGTGTTTGGTTGTCAGCTTATTTACAAATGTTTTTTATATGTTTGTTGTATATTTTATAAAATGTGTGTGAGATGCCAGTCCAAAATATAATTAGCATATGCATCAGTTAATGAATTTTGGTTTCGTGGAATGTGATTAAAAGTAATAACTTCAAAATGTCTTTCCAATAAATGAATTTACATGAACTGATGTAACAATGTAGGATTGTGCACCTGATAAGCTCGATTGAGCTAGGAAACAACCAACTGAGAATCCAAACGGACTTCAAGCTGGGTGATGCCTCATGACAAAGAATCCCATAGGAGCTCAATTACAGCCCTACACTCAGCAACATTATTAGAAGCAGGACCTAGAGAACTGCCTCCCACGACAACAAGCTGTCCTAAGGGGGAATAGATAACCCATGCTGCCGAAGCCAGGTTACAAGTGTGACGGCTGGCGCCATCAGTGAAACCTACATACATCTCGGAAGACATCTGCAACAACCAGCAAATAGTATAAAACATGAAACTGACAACCTAATGTACATGAAAATACATACACTAATATATAAGAAAAAGTGCTAAGACTAAGCATAGTACTTCTTTAGGTAGAGCCCATTTCTAGGCTCAGGCAGCTTATTCCCATCATAATCCACAAATTCATATGCGCCTTTACTCAAAAATTTAGACATGACATAGGGTCCTAACCACATGGCCTTGAATTTTCCTGCCCCTAGAGGCTCTTTATCTTGGTCCTAGAGCAAGACAAGTTCCCCTTCAGAGAAAACCCTAGGTTTGACCGATTTATCATATTGAGATTTAACCCTATTTTTATGAGCCTAATTTGCAGTCAACGCATCTCTATGTTGTTCATCAAGGTGTTCTAAATGGAGAAACCGTTCCTCAAGCTCAGTCGTATCAGGTAGCACATGAATAGCTATCTGCAAGGATGGGATTTCGCATTCAATCAGCGTAATAGCTTCCACCCCGTGAACGAGTTGGAAGGGGTAAAAACCCATAGCAGTCTTTACATTGGTTCGATAAGCCCAAAGAGCAGGATATAACATGATGTGCCAATTCAAGCGGGCTGCATCAATGGTACGTTTAAGGATATTTTTTAAAGTTTTGTTTACAGCCTCAACCTGACCATTTGCTTGCGGATAATATGGAGAAGAATGTTCTTGTCGGAATCCGAGCATGGTGGTCAGTTCTGTCATCATGTTATTTTGAAAATGACTGCCATGGTCAGTGACAATCACTTTGGGAATACCAAACCTAGAAATAATCTGATTAAACACGAAGAAAGCTGTTGTTTCCCCGTTGTCTTTGAAAGTAGGCATTGCATCTGCCCATTTTGTGAAACAGTCAACAGTGACAATGATGTATTTATGCCCCCCAACCGAGGCTGGGTTGCATGTCATATAATCGATTCCCCATTTCATGAAGGGGCCTACCGAGAAAACAGGAAACAAGGGAGCAGGATGTGACTGCATTTTTTTGGTGTAAAGATGACACGGATGACAGCGTTTCACTGCTTCCACACAGTCTTTAAAGATGGTGGGCCAGAAATACCTCGCACGTAATATCTTCTGGGCCGTTGCTAACCCAGATAAATGACCCCCACACACTCCGCTATGGGAATCATTTAGGACAATCTCCGCTTCCTCATGAGTAAGGCAGCGACGCAAGACGGAATCTACCCCTCGTCGATATAATGTATCTCCTATAATGAGGTAGTTTTTAGCATGAAGGCATAACTTGCGTCGGTCTTCCCTAGAGTAAGCGGAAGGATACTTCAAATTCTGGAGATATATAAGAATATCTCCGTACCAAGGATCAGAGGTGGATATCAAGAAGATGTGCTCATCTGGGAATGAGTCATCTTCAATTGCTACATCTTCTTTCGTAGGAAATTCTGCTATGAGCTCGGCAAAAACTAAAGACTTTTTGGATTTAGCGGATTGGAAAACCAAGTCAAACTCTTGGAGAATGACTATCCACTTATTGAATTTTCCCCCAACAATCCGTCGGGATAAAACATATTGGAAAGGGTTTACATCTGCCACTATAGTAGTGGTCCTCAGTAAGATGTAGTGTCGTAACCTCTGTACAGCATAAACAGCTGCTAAGGCTAACTTCTTGATGTGGGAGTACTTAAGCTCAGGTCCAACCAAAGCATGGCTAAGATAATAAACAACATGCTCAACGAGCTTTTCGTCCTCTTGAACTAGAACTACCCCAATGGTAGACTCCGACGCGGCCAGATATAATATAAAATCCCTAGAATAATTTGGTGGGCGTAATAAAGGAGCCGACAACAAGGCTTTTTTCAATGCCTCGAACGCGAGTTGTGCAGTTTCATCCCATACAAATGGGGTGTCCTGTTTAAGCAGGTGCATGAAACCTTTAGTGATCTTGGCATAATTAACGATAAAACGTCGAAGGAAGTTAGACTTTCCTTGTAGACTCTGAAGTTGCCTAAGAGAACGAGGAGGAGGCAGATTTACAATGGCCTCGACTTTTAAAGGATCCACCTGAATGCCCCTACTAGAGACAATGAATCCAAGCAACCTTCCTGACTCGACGCAGAAAACACACTTGTGGGGATTCAAGAGAATTTTATAGTATCTGCATCTCTCAAAAATCAACCGTAAATGATCTGGATGTTGGATCCTCTTGCGAGAATGAGCGGGCAGATCATCAAGGTAAGGCTCGACAATGGCTTTTATATCATGAAAATCAAAGTTCATGGCTCGTTGAAAAGTTTCCCCTGCATTTTTCAATCCAAAGGGCATTTTTCTATACGTGAATGTACCCCAAGGGAAAATAAAAGTAGTTTTATGCTGGTCTTCTGGTTTAATTTGGATTTGATTGTAGCCGGAGAAACCATCCATAAACGAGAATACCTCAATTCCCGCACATGCATCTATGATCTGATCAATAAATGGTGTGGGGTAGTTGTCCTTAGGATAGGCTTTGTTAAGGTCTCGAAATTCCGTACAAACGCGAATATTCCCTTGCTTTTTATCAATAGGAACTGGGTTGGACACCCATTCAGTCAAAGCTATGGGATATATAAAACCTGCTTTCAACAGCTTTTCAACCTCTGCCTTCATAGCCGCCTCTTTACGCGGGTTCACGGGGCGTAATTTTTGCCGAATTGGCTTGGCATCAGGATAGGTTGGGATCTCATGTTGAACAATAGAAGGATCAATGCCTGGCATCTCCTCATATGACCAGGCAAAGATATCGCAGAATTCCTTGAAAAGGGCAGTATAAATGGAAATCTCCTTCGGAGAGCAGTTTGCACCTATATAGATATTTTCCATGACATCTGGTTTTACAGAGATTTTGATCGGTATAGTGGTGGAAATGTTTGCCATATTCCCCTCGGTAAACACTCCTTCCCTAGGTAAAGGGTTGACAGGTGTATCAACATCATCCGACAGTCTCACATGAAACTCTTGGTTTTCTATCTTGCTTAGCTCTGGAAGGAAATAAGATCGGTGGTGAAGATCCTCACATATCTTATCATGTGCACACATAGCTTCCAGAATAGATTCATCAGAAGGTAAAATGGTGTCTAAGAAATCTGTGGAATGTAAAGAGTTTTCCACCCATGTGGGCATGTAGACTTCTTCCAGATCATCCGAGACTGTAAGAGGATCTGGAATGGAATCAATAGTGGTTTGGGTAATAGCTTGATATGCCACTTCCACTATAGATAAGGGCACTTTCGGTTCCTGAGGGGTTTGGAAAACCCAAGGATCATTCCTATCGACCACTGAATCAATGGACTTCCCTAGAGTAGTAGAACTGATATAAAGGACTGGAGCTGGAATATCAAATGTGCCCATCAATGATGCATACATTCTATCCCCCAAGCTCTGTGCAGCAAGTTTGGCCTTATCAACCAATGGCACAGTGGAATCTTTAGACTCTAAGTGGCCTTTTCGGGTAAAATCAAGTTGGTCAATAGTGACCACCTTTCCCTCATGTGGAAAAACCACGACACAAAAGACAGCTGATGCAATAACAGACATTGCATAAGTCCAATTCCTACCCAGAAGCAAATTGTAGTCCAACGGAGCATCAATCACTTCAACTTCAACAGACACTGCTTTTCCAGCCAACTTAATCTCAAAAGCCGGCAGGATACCATGTGGATGGAAAGACCTTCCATCAAAAGCAGTAAGTAAAGTGGTTGATGGGACCAGCTCTGGGGATCTAAGAGCTTTCCAACAGGCCAGGGACATAACACATGTAGAGGCTCCCTCATCAACAACTGCTCGTCCAATGGTCTTACCACCATGGACAACATCTATCGATAGGGCTACATGGTAAGGGAGGTGAATTTTAACATCAGATAGATGAAATTTCACTGTGAGACTTGAAGAGTCCGTGCTACCTAAAGCTGCTAAGAGGGCATCCCACTGAGCGGGACAGCTCTGTAGCACCTCCAAAGCTGACATTGCACACAGATTCTAAGCCAAGTCTTCAACCACGGAGTAGTTAGAAGTGGCTCTAGCATTTGGGTTATGCAAAGTCTTCTTAAAGACACCTTTGGGTATCTTTGGCATTATTTCCGCAGGTTTCTCTATAGTGAGAGGGTTGGAAGGTTCAACTACAGCTTTACCCTTCTCATCGGTCTCTTTCTCATAAATTTTGTTCCTGGTTTGTAACAAAGTTGAGGATCTAACCATGTTGATATAATTGGGGTCAGGGATAGCTTGAGTGCCCCCTGCTACGATAGAAGCTGAAGCAGAATTCTTCCCTTGGGGAAACGGATCCTTCAGGACAGCCGGTGGTTGAGCTTGGAGCAGCATCTGAGCTTGTTCCATGAGGGGACAAAGATGAGTAAGGTGGTCCCCTTGGCACAACTTACAAGGGAACTTGACTTTCTTCTTTTCCTTTTTGCCCCCATCAGCATTGTTTGCGGGCTTTGGCTTGTTTTGATTTTGGTTTCCCTCTCCCTTTTTACCTTTCTTCTTCTTCCCTTCGAAGAGGTTTGTGCAAAAAAATTTGCACTTTGGGAGGAGGGGGCAGCCTTTGCTGCCTCCGCCGTCGACTGTTTGACAGACAATTGGTGAATTTGTTTTGCCAAAGACTCTACAGTGGGAGAGTTTACGGACCCAACCACACCATCGGCATGGGGTCCAGGCTTGGGTTTCTCAGCCTCATGCGAAGGCCTTGGTGCCTCAAGGATAATTTCATATAGAATCCTAAACTGTGAATAAATCAAGTCCAACTGCTGGGCCCTGAGTATGGCTTCTTCTTCACTAGTTACTCCTGATGTGGACACGTCCTTAGATATGTATGGTAACAATGACTTAAGGAACCACTCTAATAGAAACTCAGGAGGGATGGTAGCTTTGATAAGACTCTTTCGCCTCCTCCACTCTTGGATATGATCCGAGATGTGGGTTTCCTTGTTTTGTCTAAAAGTAGACAACAAGTCCGTTCTGAAATCGTAACGGACCAGAAGCTGAAAGTGACCGAGGAAAGCACTAGCTAGGTCCCAGAAACTACTAAAAGTAGCAGAAGGTAGCTCTATGTACCATTTTGCCGCAGTGCCAGTCAAGGTCCTCTGGAACAACCTCAATCTCACTGAATCTTCATTCAATGAGTTGGAAGAACACCATAAATGGAAGGTGGTGGCATGAGCCCCAGGATCTTCACCAGCCTTACCTTCGAACTTAGGGATGTTCGAGGGCAGTTTGGTGGGAATAGGTGGCCATAAAGGGTCATGCCTCACCGGGTCATTCATCAATTTTGATAAGTCTGGCAAGTTCAACGTTGCCAGAAAAGGAAGTTTGGGCCTAACCAGTGCACTAGATGTGCCAGCTTGGGGATTAGAAGGTCCAGACCCTGAATGCCCATAGGTAAAGGTGGGGTTGCCCCCTAACACCGATTGTGAAGTGGGAAGGTTGCCTTGAAATGGATTCCATCCGTAGGCCACAGGATTTTGGGTGGGAGGTGCAGTGTAAGTGGTTCGGCCCATCCCCATAGAAGCTGGGGTCTGAAAGACTAGAGCAGGTATCCCTCCGCTAAACAAACAAAAGGGAGAGCTCGTGTATGGGACCGAAATAGGGGTTTGGAAGCTCTGCTCGTAAGAGGTGTTGCTCCCAAACTTCACTCCTACATATGAAGGAGATGGACCTACGTATGGACTGGATGGGGGAATGTGCCCCCCATTCCAAGGAAATCCTTGGACATAAGCCGGGGATCCTACCAAACCACTCTGAGTAGTGTAAGGGAAGGAAGAAGGAATGGTAGGTATACTAGGGATCCCAGCAACCGTGTTACCAAAAATACCTCCTATGTTGGAGTGAACCGGTGGTTGAACCACCCAGCTCGCTGGAGTCAAAGGTGTAGAAGGAAAACTAGATCTAGGGGCACTAACCGGGGGAGGTATTACCCCTTCAACCAGAAGGGTTGAGGTAAACACAAAAGAACTTTCTTCCGCAGAAGACATGACTCTACTCAAAGGGACACCTACCACTGGTGAACTAAAAGGTCTAACTTGGACGATCACAGGATCGTTTAGATCAGTCAAGGGGGTGTTAAAATTTCTTGCAAACTCGTGAGTCTGCAATTCTTCTATCTTGACTGTGTCAAAATCAAAACAGTTAGCTATCAATTCCAGTTCACCAAGAACCTCACTTACTCCTACTGGTTCAAAAGAACCGTCTGTGTCTAATCTCCGCCTTTGGGGTAAAGCTGGAGGCTCCAATGCAATGAGAGGAGGAAGGTTTCTCAACCTTCTTGACCTTCTAACAAGTTGGTCCTCTAGAACTAAAAATTTGACTAATCACACCCTAAGGTCAACTAAACACAAGCAAATCCACAGAGCATACACTAAAAAGATCCTAGAGTCTCAAGCAATCAAACCAGGGTATAAAGATATGCTTTCCCGAAGAAAGCTGATGAACGATTACTTGGCGTCCTTGAGGGGTTCTCAGGCACAAGCGGAGGAATCACCCACCACCCTCCTGCACTTTCCACAAGGGTTACCTTCCAATCCCATTCAAGGTGAACCAAAAATAACCTTCCGGTTTACCTAGGTATGAACCCTAAAAGACAAGAGACTAAAGGCTGCCTTGACAATACCAGCTGTCTGGGGGGACAGTCATCAACCGAACTCGTACGCATGGGCAGGGTAGCTGAGCCCGAAAATCTGTCTAGGACAGAATCCCCAGATGCGTAAAAGTCCTGGGCTACGCTTTGACAAGGATTCAGAGGGTTATCTCCTCTGTCCAAGCCTCCACGCGGCCTAGTGCTTAACTCCCGTTTGAGAGGAGCTTCCCAGATACAGTGATAAAATCAAGGATTTACCTAAAGAAAGGCCCACTACGTCTGAGTTTATAACTTGTGGGAAGTTTACACTCCCTAGCCCACAAGTCTAGCCTAAGCTAGTAGGTGAAAGGCCCCTAAAAATAAAAACTTACTAGTAAATTTTAATTTATGCGGTTATTTTAAGGGCTGTTTCTTACTCAAGAGGAAATGGAAGTGATGTACTGTATGGTGTTTTGACTTAGCAAGAAATAAATGAAAGTAAGGTGCATTCAAAGCAAACTACTACTATAACATAAACTTCTTTTCATTTTTTCAAAATATATATTCATGAACTGAAGCACTGATAAGAGAAACTAAACCTATATTTTTGTAATTTTCTGAGATTATATATTTTTAAAATGAAGCAAACACTACTTATGCAAAAATCACAATGCAAAAGACTAACTATGTTTTCTTTTCACTTTAAAAATTGCTCAAAAATCTACTATGCACCTACAATGCATTATGCTTGAGTAAACTTGAAACTTATGAACTTTATACAAACTACAAATTGAAGCAAACAGGCTGACAAAACCAACAGACCAGCAAGAGAAGTAGACTAGGAACCCTAGCTTGGGTGCAAACAATGACACAAAACCACTGCAGACTTAAAAATGCAAGTGCAAACCAGCAACTGTCAGAAAGTAGACTGGAAAAACAGAGCCCAAGACCCTGATCACTGATCTGGACTAAGACACTTTAACCAAGAACCCAAACAGGTCAAATACTTCAAGATGCAAACAGTAAATAAACCAAGTAAAAAAGACTCAATGGCTTTCAAAAAGCACTAAGATGTGATCACCTGAGGCAATCAAACAAACTCTACAACATTCTTAAAGAAAGTCTTCTCAGAAAAAAAGGACTATAGCAAGAAAAGAAACAAGCAAAACTCTTCTTTAAAAATCCCAACTTTCAGAAGTACTCACAACTGTCTAGCAGTGCAACTCGCGAATGCTCGCGACTGTGCAGTATAACAACCCGCAAATGCAACTTTATACTCACGACTGTTTAGTAGAACAACCTGCGAATGGGTATAAAAATTTTCTCAAAAGCAAAGAAAAAACCCTAAGACTTTCAAACGCTAAAGTAAGCAAGAGCCAGGATAAAAAATCACAAACAAACTCACAAGCAAAACTGGTCAGGAAGACAGAAATGACCTACAGCAGTCTAGGCTTCCCCAGTGGAGTCGCCAATTATGTTGTACAGGATTATGCACCTAATAATCGTAGGTCGGGGGTTACCAACATACTCAAACACTTGCAGACAATTGACTTCTAAAGTGCAGAATAGGAAATAGGAGGGTTAGAAGAACTTACTTGTTAAACGAAGTTCGATCCTTGTTAGTCCTCTTCCAATCTACTCCACTTCCAAAGTCTTCAAGGCTCACTCTTCTTTCACCTGTTCAGAGACAATCTTCCAGATATAGAGTGATTCATATATATATATTAGTAGGTTAGATAAATAAAATATGAAATACTGAAGCATAAACAATTATCAAACCAAGATATATGAGACACATGTGGAAGAAGTAATCTCTTTATTATCAATAATGACAAAGTTCAGAGTACAACCAAACGTCTGAGACAAGGAATCCTCTGTCACCAAAGGATTCTGAGTTTCACTGCTCCAAAGACTTCTGTGAACAATCCACTAGCATAACTTTGCTCTCAAAGTGTATGTCCCAACACCCTCCCCAAGGCCTGTATTTATATGGGTGAAATAAGGCAGTTCTCGAAGGTTGGGGAAGTTGTAGCAGTTAGGAGAATTAAGTAAAATACCTTAACTAATCTCCCATTAGTGCGTGTTTTTATGTTTTCATGTTAAGAGGCACATTCGTGGGTATGTAGTAGAGCAACCCGCGAATGACTCGTGACTCTGTATAAGCGCAACCCGCGAATACATGGATTCACGACTTGTTGTAAGGGAGACTCGCGAATGATGCGCGAGTTGTCTAAAAAGAGAGTCGCGAATACATCCTAACATGGAAAAATGGCAAAGTAACTAGCTGGATGAAGGTAGAATGTATTTCTTGACAAGCAAAGCTATAGTGTTATGGGCAAACCTCTATCCATAAGTGTCCTTTTGTGTGCCGACATGAGGGATATCAGCACTCGGACGGAGAAGTGCCACTCAGGTGTATAACAAAAGGTGTTTAAATCTTAACAAATAAATAACCACGAGGCACGACCATATTATAAGCTTTTACAAATAGTTTTTTATATGCTAAACTAGCCAATGAGAATAATGGTGAATACTATCATTATTTACAATGACAATTTTTGCTTGTATGTGGTTAATTGGTTCTAGCATAGTATGGGAACCTTGGTTATAATGTTTCACTTGAGTTATACCTTATATTAGAAGTTCTAGGTAATGTAATCTACCATAGTAGATATTATCAAACTACAACTTATTATCAGTAAGGCAACATAATAATAATAGTTTTATTATGGAGTAGAACACGCACATGGTTTGTATTTATAGGATTAACATTGATAAAGTAGTTACCTATGGTTTAGACTTTGTAAAAGTATTGGTAGGTAGTATTCCATCTTAAGATGATGTGTCTAGACTAAGAGAGCCAAATTTATAATGTCATGGACACTTCCAAGTAGAAGATTTCTATAGGATGCATGTAACAGTTATATTAGAAATCTTTACTAACAAGATTGATAGGAACACTTTCTTGAATAAGAGACAACACATTTATACATAACATTAGTGTTATAAGCATGTTAAAATAGAAATAAATGTATTACGAAGAACATGAGCGCTAAGCTCACAGTAAGTATCTTTGTTTCGCTAAGTATGATAAAAATAACTATCTTATATCTAAAGTTGAATATTGTCTTAGAAACAAAAACTATAGAAGACAATTACTTTACCTCATCAAAGCTTGCTTGTAAATAATCAGTTTATTTACTAGTATTTTAACATGCAACAGATATATTTCTTGCTACTTTATGAATTAAACTTTTACTTGATCGATCGTTACCTGTTAAACCTGTAAGAACTAGTAATACATCTGCGTTAGCATAAATGCTAAGTAAGCCCAAGTTTTCAAAGATAGATTTCACCTACTTGCCAAAAAAAGTAAACTTATTAGTAAAACTGAAAGAAATCTGAATGCAGGTCAATCTTATATACATTACGAAAAAGAAAGTTGTATTAGTTATCATAATATGAAACTGATTAATACTAAATGTTAGACTGTTTCATTTTCCGCTAACCGCTAGCAGTTAGTAAACTGTGTATTCAACATTTTATGTTATCTTAAAATTTTTAAATTTTTATGAAATTTTGGGGTTATGACAAAGACCTTTAACCACCAGAAACAAAAGAAGCTATGGAGATGCAACAAAAGAAGCTATGGAGATGCAACAAAAAACCTATTTTATAAAGGTGTAATTAAAGCCTATATGGGTTAGGATAAGTCTAAGATAAATCCAGCTTGTCCTGTCAATAGCCTTCAAGAGGTCAATCTTTAGAATTGCTCCTTTTATCTTCTTGGTTTTTATATTGTGAAGCCCTTCTTGTGCTACTCCTATAGCTTATGAATCTCCATGTTTTCAAGGAAGCCAAATTGTTCCAAAGAGATAATTTTTTAGAGCACCGTTTTGAGTCTTCGAGGAATAGTTTTCACCACCACCTTATTGGTGATGTTATAGAGGGAGATAGGCCTAAAGTATTACACAGAAACTATTTTTTCTCTTTTAGGAATGAGCGCAATGAAGGTGGAATTTAGGGGAGGATGCATATGCCTGTTTACCCAAGATTCTTCTACCAAATGTAGTAGATCAATTCCTATTGTGTCATATAGAGCCAGAAAAAATTCAATGTTCCATCCATCTGGACCTGGGATTTTTTCCTTTTGGAAACTGTGTAGAGTTTCTTTCAGCTCATCCTCAGAAATATCTTCCATAAGCCCCAAGTTATCCTCTACTGAAATTCGTCCTTGGAAGAATTGGGAGATTTGTATCACTTCCACAATCATTGCCTGGTTTTCTACCTTGAAGAGTGTTTTGAAGTTTGATTTAGTGATCACAACCAGGCATTCAAAGGAGGAGCAAAAATCATTATTGGAGTTTTTTAACTCCCAGATAGTGTTCTGCATTTTTCTTCCATTTGCAAAAGACTGGAAGAATTTTGTGTTGTCATCACCACATTCCATCTAGATGGCTCTGCTTTTTAATATCCAAAATTCCTCCCTTTCTTTTAGAATCTTGTTTCTGGTGGATTCCAAGGAGCTCAAATTTTCCTTGTCATCTTGAGTGTGAAGGCCACCTCCTTTTGAATTGTGGAATTCAGCTAGCTGTGCTTCAATCTGAATAAGAGTCTGATCCTTCGCCTCCTTTTGAAGTTTGGCCCATTCTTTGAGAAGAGGTTTTAAACGGGAGATATTTTGAGCAAAATGTACTGCAACATGGCTCCCTTCTTCATCCACATAAGGAATCCAATTTGTTTAGATTATTCAAATCACTTCCTCATTTTTTAGCCATGTTGCATAGAATTTGAAAGGGTTGGTTGGTTTGTTAGGACTATTCAATATTTCTAGATAGATAGGGAGGTAATCAAAGTCCCCAAGAGAATCAACCCATTTTTTGAACATCAAGTCCTTACTTAGAAGACTTTCTTCCAGCAAAAACCTGAGTCCATCCTCTCATTAGAGGAAATTTCAACTAAAAATGGACCTTTTAACTTTGATTCAAATTCCATGTCATCATGTGTTAGCTAATGAAATTTCTTTAAATTTGAAATATCGTATAGGTCTTAAACACTTTTTTAATATAAATTTGGGGATAGGTATCATAAAAAAAAACAACTTTTTTTGTTTGTATTTTTGACATATCTCCCCATGTTTTTACTCAAATTTTGATCAGGAGAGCTTGTTGATGTCATCATCATGTTTTCAGGTATTTCTTGTTTTTGGGGTAGCGGGTTCCATCCAAAGTATGACGAGTGGGTACTCGTTGGATGCGGAATTTAATTCCACATCCAACGAGCTCTCCCGATCGAAATTTGAGTAAAAACACGGGGATATATGTAAAAAATACAAACAAAAAAGTAGTTTTTTTTCTTTTCTTCCTCCAAAATTAATAAATATTATTTTATTATTTTAACTATTATTTTATTAATTCTTTTTAGGAGGCCCATTTTGAGTTGAAATTTCCTCTAATGTTTCTATTTTGTTCTCCCCCATTCTTCTGTTGCTCCAAGTGGGTTTTATCCTGATGGGATCTAAGTCCACCAGCTGGGAGGCTTGCAAAGAATGAGAAATGTAGGTTTCCATAGCTTCCACCCTTGCTCTTTTCCCCAAATTTCTTGGGTTCCAAGAGTGAAATTTAGATCCCCTCCTATAACGATATTTTCTTCTTTTAAGAAAAGAGAAGCCCGTAGCTTATCCCAGAAATCAACTCTATCATCATATGGACCGTAGATGTTGAGAATAGTTAGCTTAATATTTTCTTCAGCCACAAACAAGAGCATCCCCATACCAAGAGTGGATCCCTAGGACTCTAAGGCACTTTACATAGATTTGATTCCATCCTAGAGCTAGTGCTCTTGAGTTTCCTTTTGTGCTTTGAGCTAGAAAAGTATAGCTCCAAGAAATGGATTTTAACATATTTGTGACCTCTATTTTTGACCCCATTGTTTCCTGTAAGAGAATCACATATGGTTTTTGGACCAGAAGCATCCTCTTTAAGGAAAGTTTTTTTCGTGTACTTGCTAAATCCCTACAATTTTGTGAGTGAATCTTTATTTGGGAACCCATTCCAGGACTTGCACTGATCTAAGTGCCCCAAAAACTATTTTATGTCTTCCATTTTCCTGGTCCTTCAATTCTTTTTGTTGTGTAGAGGATATTAACGAGGGTCCCCTCTTCCTTTTCCTTTGAGGGGGAAACTAGGGTTTATCCCTAGTCCAATGTGTGTGGAGGCATAGTCAGATAGTGCAGGGATGTCTCTTGACCAAAGGTGGAAACAAATTGTTGAAGAAGAAGAGGGGGAAGTGGGAGTAGTCCTTGGTGGGAGGGAAGAGTCTAGGGGGGGAGGGACGAAGGAGGACAGAGGGGGGGGATTAATAGCAAGGCCTTGAGTAGAGCTAGACAGGGGAGAAACTGCTAATTTTGAGTCTTTAAGCTTTAAAGCATTCAAAGAAAGCTCTAACAAATGACCATTCAAGGGTGTTTCAAAATTCTTACCCGAAAATTTCTCCAAGACCCACTACAAAAAATGTTTCGAATCTTTATGGGGTTCCTAAGTGATATGTTCAATAGAAGGTGGAGATTAAGAGGGTACTTCCTCTTGGATGATTGATCTTTTCACCGTACTCCCCTTCTTGCTTCTGTCATCTTCCTTTGCCTCTTCAACCCTAGGGCTCCATTAGAGGAAATTTGAGGTCTAAAATGGGCCTCCTAAGGAAAATAATAAAATAATAGTTATTAATTTTGGGGGAAGAATGAAAAAAACTGCTTTTTTTATTCGTATTTTCGACATATCTCCCTATGTTTTTACTCCAATTATGAGCAAGAGAGCTTGTTGGATGCAGAATTTAATTCTGCATCTGAAGAGTACCCACACTGCATACTTTTGATGGACCCCGCTACCCCAAAAATAAGAAATACCTGAAAAATGTGATGATGATGTCATCATCATGTTTTTTAAGGTATTTCTTATTTTTGCGATAGCGGGATCCATCAAAAGTATGCAGTGTGGGTACTCATTGAATGTGGAATTAAATTCCACATCCAACGAGCTCTCCCACTCAAAATTTGAGTAAAAACACAGGGCGATATGTCGAAAATACAAAGAAAAAAAAGTAGTTTTGTTTTATGACAAATATGTCAATTCAACCATTATGGTTGACTCATTTTATTGAAATTCTATTGGTTCCTAAATTCCAACTCACAAAATTTATTGTTGGTGCGTTTTCTTATAAGGCCCATTTTAGACCCCAAATTTCCTCTAATGCATATTTTCCTTTCTTGGTTCTTTTAAAACCCAGCTGGCAGTTTCTTGCAAGGTGTCCTATTGCATGGCATCGATGGAACCTAAAAGGTATGCCTTCATAGTCAATGATCTGTCTTCTTATGTCATTTCCCCAAATGAGATTTAGGTTCTCCTTGAGATCTGTTCTGATATTGAGAGAAATGAGGATGCACACGACCGGTTTTCTTCGTGTAGTCTGAAAGGAGAGATCTTCTTCCAAGAACACTACCAACACATTTCCAATATCTTGGAAAGTGTCCAAATTCCAAAATTCCCAAGGAAGTATGGGGAGATGTACCCATACCAATTGGGTGTCCATTCTTTCACAGTCTGCATCGAAGAGTGGAGTCCATTTTTTGAGCAAGATAGGAATGGAGCCAAAGCTCCAATGTTTCCCTAGTTCTAAACCCTCCAGGCTAGGGTTTCAACCCCTAATTTTCCCTACCATGACCATCTCTTCCATGTTCCCTTCTTCTCCTATGGATACGTTAACCCGCATATAATATTTATCGACTCTTTTGTAGAAATTAGGCACTTATTTTCCCCCTTGTTGCTAGGGTTTCATTTTGAGGCATCCTTTTCTCCCTACAAACCCTTCATGTTCTCACTGCAACTTTCATCCAATCTGGAGTTAGCTGGGTGCCCTTGCAGGTCCACTAGTCGCAGAAAAGATGCATTAAACCCTTCTAGATTGTGGGTTTCTTCCACCGCATTGTGAGGTGAAATATTTGGGGGTTCAAGGAGGGAGTCGAGCCATCCTGCTTCTAAGAGCTCAAATCCATTGAGCAGGGTCAGATTCAAAAGTGTCGGTAGATTCAATGCGGAATTATTGTTGATTTATGTATGGAGAATGGTAGAATCAGAGAGGTGAGTAAACCCTAAGCCGGTCTCGAGGTGTGGACTGAAAAGTGTAAAAGGGATTCCTCCAAGATGTGGGTCGAGTGGTCTAACAACAAACGATAACTGTGGAATTCCTGCGGTGTGCCCTGGCGGACAGTCCAACGACCGACTGTTAACCCCTGATGCCATTGACCCGGCTGAAAAAGTTGAGATCACAGCTGTCTTGGCTTCAATGCGAGGCCCATTTGTGACATCGAGAGGTTCACTGCTTATGGACGGTGAGGTGAAGACTGTTCCCCCCTGCCACGAGTCTTCCATGTAATCTACCAACTCATCATCACCATATGCCATTTTCCCTCGTCAAAACGGTTGCAGATTCATGAGTCATATATCACTAAGCTAACCTTTTGAAAATATTAGTAATTGACCTTTTATAATATATAGTTATTAAAATATATATAGTGATTAAAATTTGTATTCTATGCTCTTTATATTTATATATATATGTGTGTGTTTGTGTTTATAATATATTTTTATAATAATAATAATAATTTATTATGTTCATAGGTTTTAATATATTAGAATTTTGAGGTATTTTTTTTATTTATAGACTAGGATGAGACAATAATTGTTAAATAAAACACTTCAAGACAAATAACTAGAAGAATGTGAGAAATAAATGGATAACTTATATAGATAAATATAAATTAAAGCATTGAATAACATATAATTTCATAATACTTAACTTATTGTCTATAAACTTTGACCAACCACCAACTAGAAATTAATTGGTTATACTGATTCTTAAGTATGGAATTTATTTTTATATGAGGCCAAAAAAATATACACAACAATACAACAATTGGAAGGTATAAAGTTGTATATATCCTACCCGTTAGACTTGAACCTAGGACAGAGAATATGTTTAATTAGGTAGATATCTTGGTAAAAAAATGAATAAATCTGAACCATGTTCGAATAAAAAAAATCAAAATTATTGGTTCAAATCAAAATAATAATAATTTGAAGTTTCCATGGTGAACGATTTTGGAAACTGGCACGTCAAATCAGCGTCCAATTGACAAACCGAATATTTTTGCTGAATTCCAACACTAGTTGGACAGCATTAAACATAGCGGGGACCGTCATCGTATCGTTCGTGGTAACGAGAGACTTCAAATCAAAACAAACCCAAACCCTACATTCGACGTTGAGGATACACCCCTGCAGTCCTCTGGTTGATCGTTTAATAAAACTTCCATTGTAGCCATCTGAAAAATTCTTTTTGCCCACGAAATTCGCATCCTTCAACTCAATATATATAGAAGACTGTGTCCATCACTCAACGCAGCAGCCGCTAACTTGGGCATAGAGCTTTTGATCTGCATCGGTCAAGATTCAGATCCCCGTTTTGAGTTGTTAAATATTTGGTAGAACCCATCTGCATAAATTCACTACAGAATGGTAGGCGATTGTGAAGAGGCGGTGAGACTGTCAAACGAAAGAGTAAAGAAATACCAGGGAGGAGTAACTCTCTATGTTGTTGTTGCGTGCATGGTTGCCGCTATTGGGGGCGCCATCTTCGGCTATGATATCGGTATATCTGGTATGTATGTATATTGCCCAATGCTTTCAAATAGTATTCACTTTCACTTATTATTTATCTGTAGAAAGCTGTGACCCTGTAATCATTAGAAGAGGATAACACTGCATTAATGGCTTTTCAGATAAATAAGTGGTGAATTCTGAATTATGTTTTGAATTGCAGGCGGGGTGACATCCATGGATCCTTTCCTTCGAAAATTCTTCCCCGTAGTGTACCAGAAGAAACATAATGAAATACCGCATGGCAGCCATTACTGCAAGTACAACAACCAAGGTCTGGTTATGTTCACCTCGTCCCTCTACGTTGCAGGCCTCGTTGCTTCTCTGTTTGCGTCTCACGTGACGAGGAAATACGGGCGCAAGGCCAGTATCATCATCGGGGGCATCAGTTTTCTTGTAGGCTCAGCTCTTAACGCCGGAGCCATGAACTTATCCATGCTCATTAGCGGGCGCATAATGCTTGGAGTGGGAATCGGCTTCTCAAATCAGGTAGGCTTCTATGCATTTTGAATTCAAGAATTTCTGTAGAGTTTCGTCATGTTAAATCTAAAGATTTAGTCATTTGGTTTAACAACTATTGCTTTGAATTTGAGAGGCTTGGATTTAAAGAGTTTTTAGTTTGGAATCAAATGACCTGTTTACAGAGATTTTGTTTGGTATTTTGTCAAGGTCGTTCCTCTGTACCTCTCGGAGCTCGCTCCTCCAAAATCCCGGGGAGGACTTAATGTGATGTTCCAGTTAGCTACAACACTTGGGATCTTTACAGCAAATCTGGTCAATTATAGAGCTCAGAAAATAAAACACTGGGGATGGCGTCTCTCTCTTACTCTGGGTTTGGCTGCAGCTCCTGCAATTTTAATGACCATTGGAGGGATTTTCCTTCCTGAAACCCCGAACAGTCTTATAGAACGCGGCCATCTCGACGAAGGCCGGGCTGTTCTGGAGAAGATAAGGGGCACTGGGAATGTAGAAGCTGAGTACAATGTCATGGTGGATGCAAGTAAATTGGCTAAGTCCATAGACCATCCATTCAGAAATATTTTAGAGAAGAGGAATCGACCACAGCTAGTGATGGCCATATGTATACCCATGTTTCAGATATTGACTGGAATCAATTCAATTTTGTTCTATGCTCCTGTTCTTTTCGGGAGTTTGGGTTTTGGTGCAAATGCTGCCCTGTACTCGTCTGTCATTACTGGATCCGTTCTTGCAGCTTCCACCGTGGTGTCCATTGCCACTGTTGATAGGTGGGGCCGCAGGGCTTTGTTACTTAGTGGTGGAATTCAGATGATGGTATGCCAGGTAAGAAAAAAGCTGTTAAAGGGTAGGTTCCTTCTAGCAGCTTTTGTGGCTTGTTTTCAAGCATGACATCATACATGGCGTTTTGATTCACCAAAAGTTAATCTATCTAACATGAGCATCCATGTGTTCACCTGCTTTAAAAGGTCCCACATGTGGAAAAATAATAAATTGAATATGCTTTTTTCAATCCTTCTTCAAATCCAGAAACCAAAGCAATAGGATGGTTTATCAAGAATTACGATTAGTCTCAAAACAAAGCCTAAACTATGGGCATTGTATCCTTCCCTTGCGTTCAAACTACTTTATTATCCTTTAACTTGGGTTGTCTCCTTGCGTTTACACTAGCTTTAACAAAGCTCCAAATTACTTTATTTTCCTTTCTTACTTGGGTTGTCTCCAACAATAGTGGTTGTACCTGAGTGCTTTTGGGACAAGTTCCACTTACGTTTCAATAGTTGAATCCTGACATCTTGCCTACCGCACCCGAGTAAAGGACAGTTTGACAAACGTGTTTCAATTTTGGTATTGAGTAAGAAAGTATTAGATTCATTTATAGAAGGATTTACCAAGTAAGGAGAGAATAAATTTTTTAGGTGTAATTTTTTTAGAATAAAAATATGTAATCTATTTTGTATGGTTTTAGTTTATCTAATTTATGTTGTTTTATATATATGCAATTTTAAATAATTTAAATTAAATTAAATTAAGATGAGCAAAGAAAGAGTCATATTCTTTTTTACTTGGTTGTATAATACACCTCTTAGATGTAATTAGTCCTCGAAAAAAACTCCTACAAGTATAAGTGCAAGTGAGAAACTTCTCATTAAATTTGAAAGAGTTGTAACCATATCTATCAGGCAGCTTGTAAAGGGAGATTTAATAGTGGCTCCAAGTTCATATGGCAAGATGTGTGCAATTGACAGGCAACCATGTTTCCAGAGTTTTTTTAACAGAAACCTTAAATACATTATATTAAATAAAAAGCTGTGGCTTGTTAGGCATACAAAAATAGTGAGGCTTGAGACCTGTCAAGAGTACTGTGAAACCCAGAATTACATAATCATTTGAGCAGATTGCTAAAGTCTCAGAATTACATAATCATTTGAGCAGATTGCTAAAGTCGTCCTGAGTTTGCAACTGTGCCTAATAAAACTTGTAAAGCCCTTAGACTGATAGATACAAACATATATACCTAAAACAATAAAGTACCCATACACAAAAAAACATAGAGTACCCATACACCTGTTGTTTCTCTTTTATGTTTTTGATAGGTTGCACCACCACCGAAGCTTCATCCATTGCTTGAACTCTGTAGAGATAATCATGCATTTGACTACTTTGATTTATATTCACAAGCTTAGGCAGATTATCCTTCATGTAGCCCATTATAACCATTAAATCATACAAATCTCGATGATTGTCAATCAGGTTGTCTTGGTTTTCTATCCATTTCCAGAGTTGTAAAACCCAAGCTCCTTCGTTAATCTCAATATCTGACTGCACCGGAAAAATAAAGGCCTCGCTGACGTTACTTTTGTCAAACCTGATAGCAAATTATATAATGCTTATTTTCTGTTATTGTTGGGTTGTTTTTAACTGAGAAATTCATCCATAATAATATTATTTCATATTTTGACAGTTTGCTGTTGGTATAATCTTGGGCCTGAAGTTTGGAGGGGACAAAGTACTCTCCAGAGGCTTCTCAGCGTTGTTGGTAGCAGCCATCTGTTTATTTGTGGCTGCGTTTGGGTGGTCATGGGGTCCTCTTGGATGGACCGTTCCTAGTGAAATTTTTCCACTGGAAACGCGCTCTGCTGGACAGGCCATAACTGTGTCCGTGAACCTTCTTTTCACATTTGCGATTGCACAGGGTTTCCTGGCACTTTTATGTTCTTTCAAGTATGGGGTTTTCCTGTTCTTTACATGCTGGATCGGTGTCATGACTGCATTTGTATACCTCTTCTTGCCAGAAACTAAGGGTGTACCCATTGAAGAAATGATTTTTCAATGGAGAAACCACTGGTTCTGGAAGAAAATAGTCCCCTGCAATGAAGAGGACGTACAAAATGGCATGCTTACAAATATGTGATTCAAATAACCAATCATTTAGACCGGGAGTCTTTCATTTCTTTAAAATGTTGGTGCGGGAAGTAATATAGCCTGGGCGATCGTGTTGTAACCTGCGAGACGATTAAGTGGATTTACCATCACCTCAAAAAAGGTAAAAAAGGAAAGGGAAAGCGACGTAATTTCTTGGCTTCCGTACTAGGTAATAGATGTATGTGGCTTTCTTGATTTAATATATACACTTCTCATTCCGCTTTCTTACTATGCAAGCAGTTTACTAACCCACCCTTTTTTTGTTGTGGCTTGAAACGCCATGTCTATTTATCTTTTCCCCTCATAAAAAGGAAAAGCCTTAATGTTTGTGGAATTTAAATTCTGATTTCGTGTCATCATTAATATATATTGGGAGGATACACGTTTGAATACTTATAAAATATTATAATGATAATTTCATTGTTATATTTTAATTAGTGGTAGTAAATGAATTTGTATTTAGTGGGTAATGTAGAAAGAATAATTATTAGTTATACAACAACCATGTATCATATCTATATTTTAATAGATTTAATTGAAAAAAATAATTTATAAGCAAATTAGCAGTGTAGCAGCTTTGTAATTAAGTTTATTGGTCTTAAATGACCTTAACATTTATGTTTTCATTCATTTAATGAAAGAAAAACTATGGTATTATCCCACAAAATGAAAAACATAAAACATAACATTCTAATCAAGGTATTTGGGCTAATTATTCATACTATGGACATCTAATAGAATGGCATTCCTTAATTGGAACCAATTAGTCATACTATGGAGATCTAATAGAATGACATTACTCATTAGACACCAATTAATCATACTATAAAAATCTAATAGAATGACATCACTTTTTAGTCATACTATGGATATCTAATTAAATGTCATTCCCTAATTGGCACCAATTAGTTATACTATGGAGACCTAATAGAATGACATTACTCATTTGGAAACAATTAATCATACTATAAACATCTAATAGAATGACATCAATTTTTTTTTTTATAAATCTCAAGAGTTTAAGTCACTGACATCATTTTCTTGAAATCCCTTGCGAATACATCTTTCAAATTAAAACATCCTTGTTTTTGCTAGTATATCCATTTTTTACTAGTATATCCATTTTTTTAGGCATTTTTTTGACACAAGGAAATGGTTAAAAGAAATGGTCTTTAATAGAAAAATGGAATAACATAAAATGTATAAAAATCCTTATACATAAAAAAAAAACAAAACACATTTATTCAAGAATAAGTACAAGATTTGGAAAGAGCTCTTAATATAGAAATAATTATATCCAAGTTCTTAGGTGCTTTCAAGAGAATGAACTTTCTAATAATTAGAGCCTTCTAGAAGCAAGCAATTATTTATATAATTTATATCTAACTTACTAGGTACTTTCTAAGAATGAACTTTCTAGTAGGTGTCCAGAGCCTTCTATGAAGTTTTTATATATTTCGTTGAGAAGGAACATTATGTTAGTCAAAACCTTCTACTAAGCTTTCTTACAATTATTTATTTTCATACTACATAGGTTTTATTTATTAAAGATGGTCTCAATACATAGCATTTTATTCTATTCTATATCTCCCTAGGTACCCCATATTATCCTTCCTTGGTAAATTACAAACAACCCTTATAAGCCTTGGAATATAGTACAGAGAAATATGAGATCTTGGTGGGAGTAGATATTTGAAGACATGAAACAAACCTTTAAATGTTACTTAGATTCACACGTAGTTGTTGCAATAGACTTCACACCACTGTCACACATAGAGCTTACCTATTCAAACACACTTTTGACTTCACGCAAAACCAAATTCTCACAACCTTCACACATGGATCAGACATATACAAGCATTAGTTTGACTACACACTCAATCAAACCCACACCACCTTGGCATCCAAAGTTATACCACCCAAACTTCCCAATACTTGATTCAATCCCGCAATACATAATTATAACCCTACCCAAATATTTATTTGTTTTTAATATATTAAAAATACACATTGACCCTTATATATTAAGAAGTATAGTATTCCTTTTTTTTAGAATTTTAACCTCCCTATATGAATTGACATGATATGATATTGCATAATTAGTGAAACCCCATGTTGTAGTTATTAAAGGACAAATATATCAATGCTTTTATAAATATTCCTTTAATATGAGTTATATACTCTATTATGATCCTCCTTAGGGATATAATTAGGGGCTAAAGGGCCCATTAGAGTAATAATAATGGAAACAATTCATTGTAATGTGGACTAGGTACCTTATGTTTCTTATCATTAATAGGGCACACTCTAGTAGTTATCATTAAATAAATGTAATGGAACCTCATTAAAGAAGGTCCATTAAGTAGCAAGAAGGTTTTTATGGTTAGATTTCTCTTATTATCTATAAATAAGGACATATTCATTTAAATACATATGGAAGAATATTATAATTAGAATTTAGATCTAGAGAGGTCACCTACCTTAGGAGGTAAGTGAACAAGACTCAATTCATTCCATAAAAGGATCAATTGTAAGGATTTTCCCTACCTTAAGTGCTTTAATATTAATATAGTGTGGATAATTTTTATATTATTCTTGGATATCTTGCATGTGTAATGTTTCAATGTCTAAAGTAACCACTTACAGAAACAAGAACTCTAGGCATAAAACAATATTTTTGCATAAAAAGCACCAAAAATAACCCCCAAACAGAAAAGTGTTGATACTAGTATACATGTTTTTTTTCCAAGGTTAAAAATAGAGCCATGGCCTAGACATCCCATACTATTATTTACAAAAACTTTAAAATCAAACCCTAAATTGGAAAAATATATTTATCTCCAAAAGATAAATTACAACTTTTTTGAAACTTGCATATTCAAAACAAGCAAACATATTTCATAAATAATTTCACCACTCTAACCATATAAAATCAAACAAATTATGATGCAATTCATAATGAAATCATATATTAGACCATACAAGGACAAATGATTCATATAAATATTCAAAATATCCTTCAGAGTTTCAATTACAAACATCATACTAATAAAAAACATCTAAAATGTTTTATTTGAAATTATTCAAATTCATCCATGGATTCTGACACCCCATCAGAATCTACATTTTTCGTAGATGGACTGAATGAAGATGTAGATGACCCATATTCTTCTCTATTATCAATGGGTACACCATCTGATTCTACATCTATGCCCATCATTTCAGCTGTCATATTCCTTATGTTGGAGGTTTTGTGGTCAGGGGGAGACTGTTGGAGGGTTTGCGGTCATATGGAAAACAAATCAGAGTGTAATATGGTTGTCATTGATGGAAACATAGTTCCAAGCATGATCAAGAAGTGCAGAGGACTCAGAAGAATCCATGTTGTGTGCAGAGATCCAATGGCTAGGAGTGATCCCGCACAAGAAATCAACGATTAAGAGCATATCTGAAAAGCTTGAAAGCTGATTTGATGAACAAATCCAACAAACAGGAATAAATCTGCAAAATAAATCAATGGTTGAGAATGAGAGAAGACATTTTTCTGATCCCAAAGTCCGAAAGTTGAAAGTGCGTAATTTGGATAACGAAAAGGAGAAAGCGGGAGAACAAGAAAGGACTAAGGCTAGAAGTTGGGTTTTTCGATCCCGAAGTACGGAAGCCGGAAGTGTAGAAGTTGGAAAGCAAAAAGCGGGAGAACAAGAAAGGAATAAGGTTGGAAGTTGAGTTTTCTGATCCCGAAGTCCGGAAGCCAGAAGTGCCAAAGTTTGGAAGTCAAATAGAGAAAGAAGAAAGAAGAAAGCGATAGAACAAGAAAGGACTAAGGTTCGAAGTTGAGTGTTTCGATCCCAAAGTTCGGAAGCCGAAAGTGTGGAAGTTGGAAAGAGGAAGTCGGAAGTCAGAAAGTCTGGAAGTTGTTCAAACAAATGTTGAAAACCCGATGTCTGCATCTCGCACCGGATCTCAGATCGACGATTGGGAAATGTTGCACAATAAATCGACGGTTCGGATTGGTTATATAGAAAAGGATGGGCGGAGTCAGTTAGTTTGAGTTCATATCAACGGTTAGTAGAGAGTCCGCATGAAATCAAAGGCGTAGAATCAGAATTGCAGAAAATGACAAGTGCGAAAGAATTCAAATGATGAAAAAATGCGTTGCAAAAACTCATAATTGCTCAGCGATTGGACTCCTTACTAGTCTCAAGGCATCAAACAATTTGATCAGATATGGAAATAGACTGTCAGGTATACGAACATGTAAAGTGTTTACAGATCGATGTTTATAAAAGGATGTGCATGATGAATGATGAGGTGGGATCCCTACAGATAGAGAATTGGTGGTTGGATTGTCGTCGAAGTGGAGATTGCAGAATGACGGAGGACTCTGAGCTCTTTCGAGTATATCTAGAACAAAGATGATGAGGGGAACCAAGTAGCCTAAGCAATTAAGGAGCATATTTTTACAGAGTTGGTTTGAATTGTTATATATGTTTGTCTAAATATTGTAGTGTACATGTTTTAAATCTGAGAAACAAGGGTGGTAGGGTGGCGCTAGGAAAAACATGTTGTCTTCTCTGTACAAGTTGAAGCCTATACAAGTGGAAGTTGATGCTTTCACTTAGTTGTAGTTGGATAATGTTATTTTAGTGGATGCTAGAAAAACATGAGGGTTGGTGCTCTCTACAAGAAGTTTTTTTTGTAAAACAGAGGTTGCAGCCTCTTTTGAGTAGGTGCTCAAATAAAAATGAATGTTTGTCTATCTCTATCATGCATGTGTAATTGATAATATTCATATCTTCTGCTTTACTTACTACATTATCATAACTATAAGTCTATAATAAGTAATAAGGGTTTGAATTTTGAAAAATGGTTTACTCTTTGCAAATAACTGATTCACCTCCCCCTCAATTATTTGGGTAATTTTAGCAATTGGTATCATAGCCAGTTCCTTTTGTATAAAGGTATATATGAAAGCTTAAACATGACACGTTAGGAAGGGAAGTCATCCAAAAAGGTTCCTCTATTTGATGGAACAAACTTTGCCTTCTGGAAGGTTAGAATGAGAACCTATATAATGTTCTTAGGAGCTGATGTGTGGGATGTAGTAGAGACTGGCTATGTAAAGCTAGTTATGTTAGCTTCTACAGATGACAAGCTGGAATTTAGTTTCAATGCAAAGAAAATGAATGCTATTCTGAGTGGTCTTGCAGAAGGTGAGTTTGTTAACGTAATGGATCTTGATTCTGTGAAAGAAATGTGGGATAAGTTTATAAACAGTTATGAAGGAAATGAAAAACTAAAGGATGCCAAATTACAAACATATAGGATAAAATTTGAACAACTAAAAATGAATGAGGATGAGATAGTCAGTAAATACTTCCTAAGAATAGAAGAGAGTTTGAATTCCATGAAGGCTCTTGGTGAAAAGTTTGATGAAGCTTTCCTTGTTTTTAAGATATTTGCCTCAGATATTTAATCCCAAGGTCTCAACAATAGAAGAATTGAGTGATATAAAAACTCTTCCTAGGGACCAACTCTTAGGTATCCAGATAGCCTATGAAATGAGGATTGGTAAAGACAAATCCACCACTTGAGAAGCTTCTTTTACTCTAAAATGGATGTGGCCGAGGAAAAATTTGTAAGGAGACTGAAGAAAGGTTCAGGTAAATACAAAGGCAAGATACCCTTTAAATATTTTAAATGTGGTAAAATAGATCATTTTGCATCCAAATGTCCCCTCAAGCACAAGAGGCAGACCTTTGATGATGATGAAAGTTATTCATTCAATAAATACGGTAAACAGGCTAAACACAAAAATAAAGGCTTACGTGTAAATGATCTTGACTCTTCAGAAGAAACATACAGTGATTCATCTGGTGAATATGAAGTGAACAAGTTTATGCTTATGGCCATAGATGATATTGGAAATGAATGTATAGAAAGTGACCTGAATGAGGAAGAAGCCATGGTTGACATGGAAGGGGAACTAATTAGTGCTCTGGAGGAAATTGAGAGGCTCGAATTAAAGAAAAGAAAACAAAAACAGTTACTGGTGCACAGTATGGCAATAATGAAAAACCCCAAGTGAATACATTGCCCTGTTAAAATTGGAACTAGAAGAAGCAAAGAATATAGAAGATCTTCTATGACAACAATTAACAGAACGAAAAAAGAGATGTGAATATTTGGGAGCAGAAGTAGTGGCATCTAGGAAAGGGTTGAAGAAATTTCAAGCTCTGTACCACCAGAATCTGTCCAGTATCAAGGCTTCATAGGAATTGAACAACATTCTCAGAAAGCAAAGGTCCCCATGGGTAAAAATAGGTCTTGGCTACAAAGAAGGTTCATGCAACAAGCAGTCAGAATGCAAACCTACTATGCAAACAAAAGGAAATGAGGAAAGTACAAGAGTAAAAAACTCAGATCAAAATTATCAACCAAGGAATGTTCAGAAACATATTCAACAAAAGAAAATACCTCCAAGATTAAGTTACCAAATTTTTTGCTATGGTTACTGTTATTATTGCTATAATTTTGGTCACAAAGCTGCAAATTATGCATTTAATTTTAGAAACATGTAATCAAGGAATAGTCAAGGGATACAACATAGAATAAGATAGTCAGCAAGAAAACAAGAAATGCATACAACTCAGAGAACAACTCATGATAGAAATAACAATCCTTTTGATTTACTGTAGAATGAGCCAAAGTCTTATGTTTGTCATAACTTTGGACACAAGGCTTCAAACTGTCATCTGAAGGATTACACAACAAATCCAATATTGAATTACTCTGTTGGAAGTAATAAAATTTTGAAGAAGAAAGAAGATACCAAATGTGGCTTAGTCATTTCTGTTCAGAAGCAAAAAGGACCTTGGTACATTGACAATGGATGTTCTAGACATATGAGTGGTGATAAAAAGTAAATTTGTGCCTCTAAGTGAAAATCAATCAGGAAATGTAACTTTTGGAAATGATGCTCCAGGGAAGATCAAAGGAAAAGGAATGGTCAAATTGAGTAATGGAAAATGGAAAGCCCAAGATGTGTTGTTTGCAGATGGACTAAAACATAATCTTCTTAGTGTCAGTCAGGTTTGTGACAAAGGATGTGAAGTTGTTTTCACTTCTAAAGATTGCATGATAAAGTATGTACCCTTAGGACAGTTGGTTGCAAAAGGTATAAGAACTAAAAACAATGTCTATGTCTTGAAAGAAGAAAAAGAAGAATGCCATCTAAGAAAGTATGATGAAAGTTGGCTTTAGCATAGGAGACTTCGACATTTAAGCTTTAAACATATAATCAAACTTGTGAACAATGGGGCAGTAAGAGATCTTCCAAAGATATCAAAGCCTTATGACTCTGTTTTTAAACCCTGTCAAATGGGAAAACTGACTCGCACAGAGTTTAAATCCAATAAATTCACATCAACAGACAAACCACTTCAGTCAATACATATGGATCTATGTGGACCATCAAGAAAAGAAGGCACAAGAGGAGAAATATATTTTATGTTGGTCATTGATGATTATTCTAGACTTATGTGGTTTCTTTTCTAAAAGAAAAATCCAATGCACTTGAAAAATTCAAAACTTTTAAGGCCGTGACTGAGAATCAAACAAGAAAAAGACTAAAGGCAGTAAGATCTAATAGAGAAGGAGAGTTCTGTTCAGGATACTTCAAGGAGTTTTATGATAAAAATGAAATTAAGAGAGAATACACTATTTCAGGGACCCCACAATAGAATGGAGATGTTGAGAGACAGAATAGGTTAGTACAACAGATGGCCATAGCAATGATGAATGAAAAGAATATTTCTCATATATACTGGGTAGAGGCAATTCACACAACTATTCATAAGGCTTAATAAAGCTCACCTAAGGCCAAACATTGATAAGACTCCTTATGAACTATTATTTGGAAGATCTGCTTCTATCAAACACTTTAAAGTATTTGGAAGTAAGTATTATATAAAAAATAATGATGAACATCTTGGGAAATATGATGATAGGGCTGATGAAGGTATCCTCTTAGGATATCCTGCAAACAGTAAAGGGTATACTTGTTATAATAAGAGGTTGCACAAATTGGTTGATTGTATTGACATCAATATTGATGAAGGAATCTCCCTGAAAGACATTTAAATAAGCAGTGGTGAACCGGATACAGAAGATATGGAATATACAGTTGAAGTTAAAGAAAAACAGGCCCAAGAATCATAACAAGAAGATTCAGATTCAGATGATGAACATGCAAACACTCAGACAGACACAAAATCACCTTCCAGAATAGTTCATAAGAATCATCCTGAAAGTAAGTTAATTGGAGACAAGCATAAATGATTACAGACAAGAAGAAAGTTGATCAAATCTTCAGAATGATCTCAGATTGCTTTCCTATCTATGATGGAACCTAATAATTTTGAAGAGGCTAGTGAGGATGAAGATTGGGTTAACGCCATGAATGAAGAGCTTGATTAGATTGAGAAAAATAATACTTGGGAGTTGGTTCCTAGACCTCAGACCTGTAGATAAAAATGTAATACGATCCAAGTGGGTGTTTAAAAACAAGATGAATGAACAAGGACAAATTGTAAGGAATAAAGCTCGATTAGTTTGCAAAGGGTATGCCCAAGTTGAGGGACAAGACTTTGATGAAACGTTTGCACTAGTATCATGATTGGAAGCAATCAGAATGTTTATTTCCTGTGCCACTCACAAGAACTTCAAAGTATATCAGATGGATGTTAAGTCAGCCTTTATGAATGGAGATATGGAAGAAGAAGTCTATATAGAGCAACCTGAAGGGTTCCAACTGACAGATAATCCTGACAATGTCTGCAAATTAAAGAAGGCTCTATATGGATTGAAACAATCACCCAAAGTATGGTATCGTAGACTGGACAAATATATACAAGACAAAGGCTTCAAGAAAGGTACTGTTGACAATAACTTGTATATCAAATATGAAGGTGATAATCTATTAATAGTTTTGGTGTATGTGGATGACATTATATTTGGATGCACTAGTGACTCTTTTGTGCAGTGGTTTTCTAATGCCATGCAATCTGAGTTTGATATGTCAATGATAGGAGAAATGTCATTATTTCTTGGTCTTCACATTATTCAGAGTTCTGAAGGCTTATTTCTCTTCCAAGAGAAGTATTTGAAAGAGATGTTGAAGAAATTTAAAATGGAAGACTCATCACCTGTTATTACACCTATACTTGTTGGGTGTAAAATTAGCAAGGATGATCCCTCACCAGATGTTGATCAGAGAACATATCGTTCAATGATAGGAAGTCTCTTATACATCACAGCATCTCGTCCTGGTATCATGCAAGATGTGGGAATGGTAGGAAGATTTCAGTCTGATCCTAAGAAAAGTCATTTGGTGGCTATGAAGAGAATATTCAAATATTTAAAGGGAACAATGACTTATGGTCTCTGGTATCCCAGGAATCAAAATATTCAGTTAGCTACATATTCAGATATTGATTGGGAAAAATATTTGTGTGATAGGAAGAGCACAAGTGGAGGTGCAATCTTCTTAGGTGATTCTTTAGTTGCATGGTTGAGTAAGAAACAAGGCTCAATATCCTTATCCACTATAGAAGTTGAGTACATTACTATTGCCACCTGCTATACACAAATTCTCTCGATGATTTAGACACTAGCAGACCTAGAGGTAAAATATATTGTCCCCCTTCCTCTCCATTGTGATAATACTAGCACTATTAGTATGTCCAAAAATCCAGTTCTTCATTCCAAGACTAAGAACATATCGATTACATATCACTTCTTAAAGGAGCAGGTTACAAACAAAGTAGTTTAGTTGAATTTTATACCTCCTTTAGAACAGACTGCTGATATCTTCACTAAACCTTTACCAAAGACACAGTTTGAGTACCTATGTCAGAAACTAGGTATCACATCCTATTCCAAATAATTTGTTCACCTTGATAGGGGGAGTTGTGTTATAGATGCTTCCTTGAAATTGATGTCAAAGGGGGAGAAGTTTTTTCTTACAAATGATAAACATATTGATTTCTAGTATAACATGCTTCCAAAAGTTGAAGATTGCCATCAATGCCAAAGGAGGGTATTGTTGGAGGTTTTGCAGTCAAGGGGAGACGGCTGGAGGATTTGTGGTCATATGGAAAATAGATTAGAGTGTAGTATGATTATCATTGATGGAAACATAGTTCCAAGCATGGTCTAGATGTGCAGAGGACTCGGAAGAATCCATGTTGTGTGCAGAGATCTGACGGTCAGGAGCATTAGAGGAATTTTGGGGTCTAAAATGGGCCTCCTAAGAAAAATAATAAAATAATAGTTAAAATAATAAAATAATATTGATTAATTTTGGAGGAAGAAAGAAAAAAAATACTTTTTGTGTTCATATTTTCGACATATCTCCTTGTGTTTTTACTCAAATTTCGATCGGGAGAGCTCGTTGGATGCGTAATTTGATTCCCCATCCAACGAGTACCCGCACTGCATACTTTTGACGGACCCCGCTACCCCAAAAATAAGAAATACCTGAAAAATGTGATGATGATGTCATCATCACGTTTTTTCAGGTATTTCTTGTTTTTGGGGTAGCAGGGTCCGTCAAAAGTATGCAGTATGGGTACTCGTTGGATGCGGAATCAAATTCCGCATCGAACGAGCTCTCCCGATCGAAATTTGAGTAAAAACACAATGAGATATGTCGAAAATACGAACAAAAAAAGTAGTTTTTTTTAATGACAAATATTTGAATTCAACCATTATGGTTGACTTATTTTATTGAAATTCTATTGGTTCTTGAATTCCAACTCACAAAAACTTATTTTGGCACGTTTTCTTATAAGGCCCATTTTAGACCCCAAATTTCCTCTAATGTGATCCAGCACAAGAAATCAATGATCAAGAGCATATCTGCAAGGTATGAAAGGTGATTTGATAAATATATCCGACAGACAGGAATAAATATGCAAAATAAATCAATGGTCGAGAATGAGAGAAGTTATTTTTTCGATCTCAAAGTCCGGAAGTCGGAAGTGCAGAAGTTGGATAGCAGGAAGTGAGAGAACAGGAAAGGACTAAGGCTGGAAGTTGGGTTTTCTAATCCCAAAGTCCGGAAGTTGAAAGTGTGGAAGTAGGAATGCAGAAAGAGGAAAGCAGGAGAACAAGAAAGGACTATGGTTGGAAGTTAAGTTTTCTGATCCTAGAGTCCTGAAGCCCGAAATGTCGAAGTTTGGAAGTCGGAAGTGCTGAAGTCGGATAGCAAAAAGTGGAAAGAGGAAAGTGGGAGAACATGAAAGGACTAAGGTTGGAAGTTGAGTGTTTTGATCCCGAAGTACGGAAGTCGGAAGTGTGGAAGTTAGAAAGTGGAATTTAGAAGTTGAAAAGTTTGGAAGTTATTCAAACAAATGTTGAAAACCTGATGTCCACATCCCGCACTTGATCTCAGATCGACAATCAAGAAATGTAAATCGACGATGTGGATTGATTATACAGAAAAGGATGGGAGGAAGCATTTAGTTTGAGTTCAAATAACCAGTTAGTAGAGAGGCCACATGAATTCAATGGTGCAGAATTAGAAGTGAAAAAACTCTGATTTGTTGCAGAAAATGACAAGTGCGAAAGAATCCAAATGACCAAAAATTGCGTTGCAGAAACTCATAATTGCTCAGCGATTGGAATCCTATTAGTCTTAAGGCATCAAACAATTTGATCAAATATGGAAATAGACTGTCAGGTATATGAACAAGTAAAATGTTTACAGACCGACATTTATAAAAGGATGTGCGTGATGGATGATTAGGTGGGCGATTTGCAGATAGATAACTGGTGCTTGGATCCTCGTCGAAGTGGAGATTGTGTCTGTCATAACGTCGATGGTATTTGTAGTATGTTTAGTACGGTGTTTGTTTCTTGTAGCAGCTTGCTATTTTGTTTTTGGAAATGAAAATGATCGAGGCTGTAAGGCTATCCTTGGTGATATCCCTTAGGGTTTCGTAAATGGGCTACGGCTCTTGCAATGGTGATTTAGGTTAGGGAAAAAAAAATTGTTTACATGTTTTGTAATTGTTTGTTTAATACTGTAATTACTTTGTTTGAAATCCTCTTTGGCCTTTTGCTCGGCCAATGTAACTCTTTCGTGGCTATGAAAATGTTAAAGCATTTTTTTATGAAGAAGAGAATGTGGTGACCGTTAGTTAATTTCTTGATAAATTAAACTTTTTTTATGGTTCTTTCTTTTTAAAGAGACAGAGCCTACATGCCTAAGTATAAATAGTTGTTATCATTTGTTTTCCTCTTGTAAATTTGGTTGCACTGTGTGTTAAGATTTGTAAAGACTTTTTCTATTATAACAACACTTGGTTGTAATTTATTATATGGGTATGAACTGGATAAAACCATTGGCAAAGTTGTTGCGATTCTTATTTGAGCAATCTGTTCCATAAAAGATTAACTTAGGGTTTTATTTTTAATAAACAGTTTTGATATTTAGGTTAAATGGTTAACTTTTGATTTTCGATGTTTGTATAAACAATAGTCAGAATTTGATAGTTTTCTTTTTAGAATTGGAAAAACTGGAAATCTAACCCTTTTCATAAATAGGTTCTGTTAATGGTTATGAAGGTTTACTTTTAAGAGTAGGGTTAGAAGAAACAATTTCCAAATAATTATAGTAATATTATAGTTATAATGATTATTCCAGCTAGGTTTACTATGTATTTATTTCATGTACCGTAATATGAATATAGTGATATGTTTATGATTTAAGTGTTTAAAGTATTAGAATAATGAATGGAATTTCTTACTAAGTGTAATAAATAGATTTTATTACAGTATTTTTTATTGTGCTATACTTCACACAGTTCAATGACTCTGTGACAAAAACTTAATGTATAGACTCTTTGTAATATTCTTAGAGATTTATGTATACAAGGTTAAGTTCTAGAAATGGATTATTATACTAAATAGCTTGGAAAAAATAATAGTAAAAGCTTCCAATGTTTGTTAGGATATTTAGACACTTGGGAGTTAGTTAAGATCAACTTGTGTAATATATCCGTTAGGTAAAAGTGTGTTTCTTTAGTATGCATATGTAAATATTCTAATTCGACGGTCACGATATGTTCTAGACATAGAGTGATTCGATGGTTCAACTTCTCTTAGATCATACCTGCCATTGATTCGTGGCTTAACACCTGATTGGTCCATGATCTCTATTTAAAGAGCATGCAGGGTCCTTGTCTAGTTAATTGATTATGAGAAGCTCATGTAACTTTGTTTTTTTTGCATAATAAATTGCTCCAAGTAGCTATTTGGCTGGGGTCGTGGACTGTTTCCCTCTCGAGGGTTTTAACCACGTGACAAACAATTGTGTATTGATCTGTGATTCATTTGTATGAATTGGTTTCTCTAGGTGTTTGGTCTTTTGGGAGTACCCTGTGTACCCGAACATGGTATCATAGCATTTATGAAGAGTCGCTTTCGATTTTGATTAAGATCTGGAACTGGTGCTTCTGAAACTTTGAAAGGGTTTCTGGTTCTAGATTTTTTGTGCATTTGTGACCTATGGGAGCTATTCCATTGCGTTTAGAGTGTTGTTTCCATTGAAAAATAGGTTTTTTTTCACTGAAAATTGTTTCTGTTTGATCTAGAAACACCCATTTTGGCAAATCTGAAGGTATAATGTTACAGTGACGGATTTGTTTAAATTTTTTTTAAATATCTCATATTTTATTAGTTTTATTATTAGATATTTATTTTTTTAGTTTTATACTGTTGCCTTCCCTAGATGCATATGCTCTTTACTGTGCACCTTGTGCGATTGCAACGAATCAGAAACATAAAGAGAAAGTTTTTTTTCTTGTCTTCTCGGCTACATATGCTCTTTGTTGTGCACCTTGTGCAATCACAGGAATTCAGAAACAACGAGAAAACTTGAAAACGTAGACTTTTCGGGTAAGCTAACCAAGATCTAATCCCATTGTGTGGAAAAAGTTTTTTTTGTTTTTGTTTTTCATTTTTTTTATGATTTGCAAAAAAAAAAGGCAAGCACGGACAACGAGAGAAAAGAGTAAAAACAAAAAAAAGCCCCCTTCCTCTTTCCATTCTTTTACGTACCTTTTAAACTTAGCTCACTTGGTCCAAAGTTGCTTTATTGATTAATAGGTCTTGATTTCAAGTCTTATTAAGCTACTTTTTAGTGCATCCAATTTCTATTTTCAAGTTACTTTATTGTGAAAGTGCATCTCACAGAAATACAATAAAATAAAAAGTGAGTCGCTTAAGTCTTTTAATTTATTGCCGCACTATTTAAAAGTAACATTATTGTAAAAGTGAACATCACTTATTCTACAAAAGTGATTCATTTAAAATCAACTTTATTGTAAAATGATTGTCAAAGGTTGATCTTGGGAAGAGGGTTTTTTTTTTAGTTGGTCAAGTTAATATTTGCCACATCACTATTGGGGACATCTTCAACATTTTCTTTGATCAAGCATAACTTCATCATCCAGAATCATTTTTTTTCTTATCTTCTCGGCTACATATGTTCTTTGTTGTGCACCTTGTGCAATCATAGGAAATCAGAAACAACGAGAAAACTTGAAAACATAGACTTTCCGGGTAAGCTAACCAAGATCTAATCCCATTGTGTGGAAAAAGTTTTTTTTGTTTTTGTTTTTCGTTTTTTTTATGATTTGCAAAAAAAAAAAGGCAAGCACGGACAACGAGAGAGAAGAGTAAAAACAAAAAAAGGCCCCCTTCCTCTTTCCATTCTTTTACATACCTTTTAAACTTAGCTCAGTTGGTCCAAAGTTGCTTTATTGCTTAATAGGTCTTGAGTTCAAGTCTTATTAAGCTACTTTTTAGTGCATCCAATTTCTATTTTCAAGTTACTTTATTGTAAAAGTGCATCTCACAGAAATACAATAAAATAAAAAGTGAGTCACTTAAGTCTTTTAATTTATTGCCGCACTATTTAAAAGTAACATTATTGTAAAAGTGAACATCACTTATTCTACAAAAGTGATTCACTTAAAATCAACTTTATTGTAAAGTGATTGTCAAAGGTTGATCTTGGGAAGAGGGTTTTTTTTTTGTTAGTTGGTCAAGTTAATATTTTCCATATCACTATTGGGGACATGTTCAACATTTTCTTTGATCAAGCATAACTTTTTCATCCAGAATCAATTTTTAGTGCCGTTTTTTTTTAAATTGCATATTTTTTTTATCTCTTTGCATATAGACGATTAATTTATGTTCTTTCAGCTATTAATTTAGATTATGGCCGCCCCTTGTGATATTATACTTACAAGTTCTAACTATTTCTCATGGAAATCTCGTATGGAGGATGTTCTGCGAAGTAGGGGACTTTTCAGGATAACCTCAAGGAAAGAAACAAAACCAACTGATGATGATAAGAAAATTAAATGGGAAAATAGATGTGATGAAGCTCGTGGATTGAATGGGATGTCAATCTCTACTGATTTACGATTCCACATATCTGGAATTGATGAACCTCATGCAGCTTGTGAAAAGTTGGAATCTGTGTTTAGTAAACACAATGAAATTCGGGGTCATCAACTTGAGAATGAGTTGATTTCCTTGAATCCAAATGATTTTTCATGCATTCAAGACTATTTATCGAAGTATAAAACTCTTAGACTCTTATGTGCAGAATGCAATATTAAGAAAGAAGACAAACAATGTATTTATCATATTCTTTCCAAACTTCGACCTGCGTATTCTGTTTTTGTATCTACATTCTACTCCATGAAAAAATCATTGACTACAGCTAGCTATCAAGAGCCTAGTCTTGAATCCTTTTGTTATTCCTTAATTAGAGAGCAAGATAAGCTCATTCATCTTGGAATAATTAACAATGCAGATACATTTGGGAAAGCCTTATTGTCCCAACAGAAAGAAAAGTCCAAGCCTCCAAAGAAACATAATTTTCGCAATAATAAGCCAAACAATAAGGGTGCCAAACCCTCTGAGTCAGCTCCTTCTTTAAAAAATGACAAAGGATCCAAGCCAAGAAGAAAGAAGACTGAGCGTCATTGCAATTTTTGTGGGAAAAATAATAATGATAAATCTAAGTGTTTCAAGAAGATGGCAGCCTTGGAAGAAACAATGAAGAAGCACCACATCAGCCTAGATTCGTCTTCAGAATATACCTCTCATGGACATGCACTTTGTGCTTTTGGTTACTCTTATACTGCATCTTCTTCTTCTACTTCAATTGATTGGCTCATTGATTCTGGAGCATCTTATCATATGGCTAAGGATCAAGCCATATTTTCTACTATGCATGAATGTAACACCAAACAAATATTTGTTGGTGATGATAGATCTCTAAGTGTTGTAGGATCTGGAACAGTTCCAGTAGAAAATGGTGATTTCAGTGATGTACTATGTGTTCCAAAAATTTCCTGCAATATGTTATCAGCCAATCAAATTACTCATTCGGGTGAAGGTAAAACTATGACGTTTACACCTCACCAAGTTGTAATCAAGGATTTAAAAAATCCTCAAAATGTCCTTGCTACTGGAACTATTGATGATATTACTAGGTTGTACAAATTTAACAACTTTGGGTCATCACCTTTTCCTTTAGTTTTTGTTTCTCATAGTGATAATTTGAGCAAAATTTGGCATGAGCGATTTGGTCACTTAAATTATTGCTTGTTGCAACAACTATGTAAAGACAATATGGTGATTGGTCTTACGATGGTATCTTGCAAGGATCGTGTTTGTTTCGGTTATGTACTTAAAAAACATCATCGAGACAGTTTTCATAAACGTGCTTCTTGGCACGCCTTGGTTCCCTTGGAGCTTGTGCATAGTGACTTGTGTGGCCTTCTTCCATCTGCTTCATTTTCTGCTTTCAAATATTTCTTAACTTTCATTGATGACTACTCCAGACGCACTTCGGTTTACTTCCTAAAACTTAAGAGTGAAGTCTTTAACATGTTCTTGGCCTACAAGGTCCTTGTTGAAAAACAATGTGGTCGTCAAATTATTAAGTTAAGATCTGACAATGGAGGAGAATATGTTAACAACAAGTTCAGTAATTTTTGCACTAAACAAGGAATCCAACAACATCACACTGTTCCATATACTCCACAACAAAATGGTGTAGTTGAACGGAAGAACCGCACTTTAGAAGAAATGGCTAATTGTATGATCAAATCTAAGGGACTAACTCTTCAATATTGGGCCAAGGCCATAAATTGTGCAACCATAAATTGTGCAAATTACATAGTTAATTGCACACCCACTAAAGTTTTACAAAGGTATAACACTGGAAGAAGCATGGAGTAAAATTAAACCAAATGTAAGTTAGCTTCGTGTGTTTGGTTGTGAAGCATGGGCTCACATTCCTGATGAAAAACGGAAAGCATTGCAACCTAAAAGTGAAAAGTGAATATTTGTTGGATATTTAGAAGATGTAAAAGGTTATAGAATTCTTCAGCCACATTCTCGTGATATAATCATTAGAAGAGATGTTAAATTTGATGAAAATATCTTGGCCTACGAGCCTAACTTGGCAGGTGTGCCATCTTTAGGTTGCGATCCTGATTCCCTGATTATGCCTTCTTCTTCTTCTTCCAACTTCCTTGATAGGTTTCCAACTCCAGTTTATGATGATGATAGTGAGGATGAAAATCCACCTTCGCCTGCTCATGTTCCTCCAATTACACCGGCACCAATACTTCCTTGATGGTTCCATTCAACATGTGAAGCAGCTAGTGATCTTGTCGGTGCTTCTAGAGATCAACATCGAACACGTTCTTAGTTTCAGCGAGTGTCTTCTTTTTTGGCTCAAGTTTTCGAGAATCATGATCTAGAAACTTTTGTAGAAGCTTTAGGAAATCCAGATTGGGATGCAGCTATGGATGAAGAATATTGTTCCTTAATGGCAAATGATACTTGGGATTTTGTTCCTCTTCCAAAAGGAAGAAAACTTGTCATATGTAAATGGGTCTACAGAACTAAGTATGCATCAGATGGAAGTGTTAAAAGACTTAAGGCAAGGTTAGTTTCCAAAGGTTTTTCCCAAGTTGAAGGGATTGAATACAATGAAACCTTTGCTCCTATCGCAAAAATGAATTCCATCTGCCTTGTTATTTCCGTTGTAGCCTTACATAACTGGGAAGTCCATCAAATGGATGTCAATTCTGACTTTTTACATGGTGATTTACAGAAGGAAATTTACATGGAACAACCTCCTGGATATGTTCAGGATAACTCTAGCCTTGTTTGTCTCCCTAAGAAATCCTTATATGGCCTTAAGAAAGCTCCTAGAGCTTGGTATGCCAAAATGGATAGCTTTCTCCTTGACACTAGTTTTTCTAGATGTCATTCTGACCCCAATGTCTATACCAAGAAATTAGGAAACCATCTCATCATCCTTGTTCTTTATGTTGATGATCTTATCCTTACTAGTAGTGACCCTAAACTTATAACCCATGTGAAATCCAGTCTTAAGAAAATTTTTGAAATGTCAGACTTAAGACATTTGCATTATTTTCTTGGTCTCCAAGTCTTGCAAACAAAAGAAGGAATGTTTCTTTCCCAGTCTAAGTATGCTTGTGACCTTCTTCGTCGCTTCCACATGGAAAATTGTAAACCAGCCCCTTCTCCCTTCTAGTCTGGAGTCAATATTTCTTCCACTTGTACTTCCCCTGAAGTAGATGCCACCTTGTATCGTTAGCTTGTTGGTAGTCTTTTATACTTGACTAATTCTCGTCCTAACCTTTCCTTTGTCATTGGTCATGTTTCCTGTTATATGCAAACTCCTCATGAAAGTCACTAGAAAGTAGCAAAAAGAATACTTCGATATATTCGAGGTACAATTTAGTTTGAGATTCATTATAGTATAGGGGGAGAACCTTTGTTGGTTGGTTTCACTGATTCAGATTGGGCCGGTGATCCTGATGATCGAAAGTCTACTGCAGGTTATGTTTTCAATCTGGGATCTGGACCTATCACTTGAGCTTGTAAGAAACAACAAGCTCTTGCTCTTTCTTCAGCAGAAGAATAATATTGAGATGTAGTTAATGCTAGCCAGAAATATTTATGGCTTCAATAGATCCTTTCAGAGTTTGGTTTCGAGCAGCAACACCCTACTACACTTTGGTATGACAATCAAAGTGCCATCAAGCTTGCCAAAGACCCAGTTATACATCAGCACAGCAAACACATTGAGCTACACATGCACTTCATCAGAAATCTTGTTCATGATCATGTTATTGAAGTGCTCTATTTCCCTATAGATGATCAAGTTGCAGACATCTTCACCAGGTCTCTTACAGAAGCAAAGTTTTCTAAACTTTGTTCTATGTTAGGAGTTCAGGAATGTGTCCTTAAGGGGCGATAGGCTCTAATTCCTTCTTCCATCTCCTAATAGTGTCACTTTTGTAAATCCTTCAATCCTATCCCAAGTTGTTCTTAAAGGGGGATGTTAGGATATTTAGACACTTAGGAGTTAGTTAAGATCAACTTGTGTAATATATACGTTAGGTAAAAGTGTGTTTCTTTAGTACGCATTAGTATGGATTTGTAAATATTCTAATCTGATGGTCACGATATGTTCTAGACATAGAGTGATCTGATGGTTCAACTTCTCTTAGATCATACCTACCATTGATCCATGGCTTAACACCCGATTGGTCCATGATCTCTATTTAAAGAGCATGGAGGGTCCTTGGCTAGTTGATCGATTATGAGAAGCTCATGTAACTTTTTTTCTTTTGCATAATAAATTGCTCTAAGTAGCTATTTGGCTGAGGCCATGGACTATTTCCCTCTCGAGGGTTTTAACCACATGACAAACATCGGTGTATTGATCTGTGATTCATTTGTGTGAAGTGGTTTCTCTAGGTGTTCAGTCTTTTGGGAGTACCCTGTGTACCCAAACAATGTTAACACAGTTACTTGATGATATTGCTGGTAATCTTATCAGAAGTAAGATTGTTGATTTATTTCAATGAAAACTCTGCAATTCAATATTAGTTCAGATTCATTTCATCCATGTATAATCCTTCCTATCTACAACTAAACAATCCTTCTATACTAGAGTACTTCATCATAAGTTGAGTGGAAAAATGCAGAAAATAAATTTTTACTCATCTTTCAATCATTTCTAATTCTAGGTTCATTTATTCATATAATCATATACAAGTAAGATTTCCCAATTAAATCTAGACTTAAGCATTTCACTAGCAGACTCATAGTATCTAAGCATTAATATGAAATCTAAACATGACTACTTCATTCCAGTAATTTGCTTAAACAAAATTTAATAAGATAACACAATGGAACTTGGTAATTTGTAAAAGAGACAAACAACCCAACAATCCCATTCCCCAACCTTCTCCTAAAGATATCTCAACTACTTTTCTTAGGACCCCCTAGCATGTCCACTGATCCATCGGGATGATTGCATGTGTGAAGAAATGGGACTAAATACCCCTCCAACTAAGCAAAAATACTTAACAACAGTATTTCTATCCTCAACAGTAAAGAACTCAGCTATCAAGCTACACTAGTTCTGAAAGCAGTCTCAACATTCAAACCACTTCTAAATTTCCCCTCAGCGAATCTCTTTTGCTCCTTTCTCAACTTCATAAATTTCACAAGGTAAAGAGTGAACAACCTCGTGCTGAATTCAATGGATAGATATATGCATGCCTAGGAATTTTTGGTAAGTTTTTCAATTAATGAGCCACCTGCTCTGTTCCTTGGGGAACATGACCACAAAATTAGGGAATCCCCCCCCTACAACAACTAGAGGTGATTGAGGATGTTGCCATGTGTCATTTTCTCTCACTCCAGTCTATTCCTCCAAGTGGGCCAGTGGAAACTCATTCAACATCCTCCTTAGGCTATTTGTCTCATCTTTAATTTATTAAATAATAAAATATTCAACATAATTAATTATAGTCATCCTTGACCCCACATGGTCAGTAGTCATAAAGTTTACAATAAAAGTAAAATATAAGGTTTTCTTAAACATAAAATGTTATTGAAATTGGGTTACATGACATACACCCCCCCTTAAGTCCAAAATCATCCTCAATGCTTCTTTATTCATCATCCTCATAGCTTCCCTGGAACAAAATTGGATATGATGTCTGCATATGACTCTCAAATTCCCAGGTTTATTCTTCTGAACTAAGGTGCTTCCATTGCACCTTCACATGTCCAATGGTGTGATTTTGAAGTAAGATCTCCCTCTTGTCGAGGATACAGTCCAGTTCAACCAGAAAATCTCTTTCGGGCTCCACCTACACATCATTCCAATTTATCACATGAGTAGCATCATGTACATATATTTTTAAAAAAGAAATATGAAAAAAATTATGAACTTTAATATTCAGTGGTAAGGCCAATTGGTATGCCACTAGTCCAACTCTAGACAATATTTCGAAAGGCCCACAGTACCTAGGTGCTAGCTTAGCACAACTCCCTAATTTTAAGGATCTCTTTTTAGGCTTTACCTTAATGAAAACATGTTTACCCACCTAGAACTCTTTCTGAGTTCGTTTAATATCTTCTTGACTCTTCTGTCTGTCTTGTGCAACCTTTAAATTACCTTATACCTGCTTCACGGTTAATTCCATTTTATTTAATAACTCAGGTCCTAGTATTAGCCTATCAACAGGGTTACTCCATGAGATGGGAGTATTGCATTTTCTGCCATACAGAATTTCAAATGGGATGAATTTTGATGAATCCTGGTAATGGTTGTTGTATGAAAACTCAGCCAAGTGTAAGTAGTCATCCCATTTACTTGGTTGTTCTCTAACGTACATCCTTAACATATCTTCCAAGACCTAATTTACCCTTTCTGTTTTCCCATCCGTTTGCGAATGGAAATATGTACTGAAATTTAAAGTAGTAATTATAACTTTTAGTATTCCATGCAAACGAAAAATTTGTTTCATAAATATTTCAGAAATGTTAGTAGCCTTATGAGTGGTCTTTACTGGTATAAAATGGGTTTCCTTGCTGAGTTTGTCAACAACTACCATTATTGAATCATTCTAGTTCTGCTTTCTAGGATAACCTGTAATGAAATCAATGCTGATTATTTCCCATTTCCAGCTAGGAATTGGTAACGTTTGTAATAAACCGGTTGGATGTTGATGTTCAGTATTAACCTATTTACATTCAAAACATCTAGCAATATATTCTTCCAACTCATTCTTCATATTCGTCCAAAAGTAATCCTTCTGTAACATAGTTATTGTATTCTGATAGCCAAGGTGTCCATAATAAGGACTTTTATGTATCTCATTCAAAATCAACAACTTAACTTTAGACACATTAGGTATATAAAATCTATTTTTATAAAGTATTGACCCCTTTTCATTTAGACTGTAACATGTATTTAAACTTTCAGTTACATTTTCTGTCACTTTAGCTTGCAATTTTCGGTAATTTTCATCCAATTTTACTCCTTCGAGCTGATCTTCTAAATCTGTTTTGTAAATACTGATTGTTGCCATAAAATTTAATCTTACATTTCTGCTCAAAGCATCAACTACTTTATTTTCCTTTCCCTTTATATGTTGGATCTCAAGATCATATTTGCTAAGGAAAGCTAGCCACCTAGCTTTCCTTTCATTTAAATTTCATTGATCCAAATTATACTTTAAACCCTTATTGCCTGTCATTAAAGTAAATTTTCTATCGATCAAGTGATGGTGCCACATCTTTAATGCATGTATTACAGCAACCAATTCTAGATCATAATTCGTGTAATTTTTCTTGTGAATTTTAAGTTTCTTGGACTCGTACGCTATTACGTGTCCTTCTTGAGTTAAGACCCCACTAAGGCCATCGTTGCATGCATGAGTGTATACAACAAAATCCTTGTTAGGATTCACAATTCTTAAAATGGGCGTAGTTGTGAATAATTCTTTTAAATTGTTAAAACTCTCTTCACATTTTTATCCCATACAAATTTATTCCCCTTCTCCTGTAGAGAAGTTACGGGATTCACGATCCTTGAGAAACCCTCAATGAACCTTCGATAATACCCGATGATCCCCATGAATGACCGTACATCAGTCACACCCTTTGGGACTGACCATTCGTTAATTTCTTTTATCCTATCTGGGTCAATTGAGATCCCATCTTTAGTTATTACATGACCTAAGTATTGTATTTTATCTTTGAAGAAGTTGCATTTACTGAAGTTGGAATATAGATGATGTTCCCTTAACACTTGTAAAATGATTTTTAAATGTTCTACGTGCTCTCCTTTAATCTTAGAATATATTAGAATATCATCAATAAATACTACTACAAACTTATCTAGATATTTATGTAATACGTTGTTCATTAAACACATGAAGACTGCCACAGAATTAGTTATCCCATATGGCGTGACAATGAACTCATAGTGACCATATTGGGTCCTAAAAGCCGTCTTGAAAATATCCTCATCCTTAATTCAAACTTGATGATAACTGGGTCATAAGTCAATTTTTGAAAATAGTGTAGCTCCACGTAACTGATCGAATAGGTCATCTATGCGGGGCAACAGGTATCTCTTTTTAATTGTCATTTTATTAAGCTAACGATAATCAATGCATAAGCGCAAAGTGTTGTTCTTCTTTTTAACGAAAATGACCGATGCTCGCTAAGGAGACACACTTGGTATTATATACTTTTTATCTATCAGTTCTTTTAATTATGATTTTAGTTCATTAAGATCCAGGATGTTCATCTGGTACCAGCTCAATAGTGAAATCCATCTCCCAATACACTAACCTAACACTACACTAACTTAGCCATATTTTTTATGCATAACATATAAACTAATTCTAAGCTTTAACATGCATACAATACTTTGTTTACTTCTTAACAAATGTAATGTTATTACTATAAACACTTTTCAGGGTTGACATGCAGGCAAACTATATCAAATGGTAAAAGATTTCAATGATAGTGGATACTCATTTGATGAAAGGTTTGGGGTGATAAACCCTATCCAACGACATTCAAAGCCTTACCCTAAAACTCGCCTCATTTCATTGGATGATTGTTTTTGGAGGAGGAGTGGGCCGACAGACCCTCAGCCTTCTCGGATCTCTGCAACAGTTGTCATTTTGGTCTTGTCCATGGCGTTAGCAGGTTTGAAACCCTGTTTTTCCACCATAATTGTGAGATCAATGTTAAACAGTGGTCACTTCTTGTTTTCCTGTGGTGTTATTAGGTTTAATTATTTGGTTCTTCGCCAATGTTTCTTCTTTGAACTCCATGCTAAGACTGGTAAGTCGTAACGAAATTCCTCCAGCATTTTTATATCTTTTACTTATTAAAAACTCAGCTATTTAATAAACAATCCTAAGCATTTTGTTGTTTGATATAGGTGACAAAATATAGTCAAAGTTTTGAAGGTGAAGAGATGAAGGGTATGAGTGTGAAAGGCTTGGTAAGCCTCGGTCCCAACCTTAGGTAGCCTTTGTTGATTGTGTCTTCTGTAATGTCGATGGTATTTGTAGTCTGTTTAATATGGTGTTTGCTATTTGCAGCAGCTTGCTGTTTGTTTTTTGGAAAAGAAAATGATGGAGGTTGTAAGGCCTTCCTTGGTGATAGCCCTTAGGGTTTCGTAAATGGGCTACGGCTCTTGCAATAGCGATTTAGGTTAAGCAAAAAAATATTGTTTAAAGGTTTTGTAATCGTTTGTTTAATATTGTAATTACTTTGTTTGAAATCATCCTCGGCCTTTTGCTCACCCAATTTAACTCTTTTGTGGCTATGAAAATGTTAAAGCATTTTGGTTTTTATGAAGAAGACAATGTGGTGACCGTTAGTTAATTTCTTGATAAATTAAACTCCGTTTATGGTTCTTTCTTTTTAAAGAGACAGAGCCTACAAGCCTAAGCGTAAATAGTTGTTATCATTTGTTTTCTTCTTGTAAATTCGGTTGCACTATTTGTTAATATTTGTAAAGAGTTTTTTTGTTATAACAACACTTGGTTGTAATTTATTCCATGGTTATGAACTGGGTAAAACCATTGGAAAATTTGTTGCAATTCTTATTTGAGCAATCTATTCCATAAAATATTAACTTAGGGTTTTATTGTTAATAAACAGTTTTGATGTTTAGGTTAAATGGTTAACTTCTGATTTTCGATGTTTGTATAAACAATAGTTATATTTTGATAGTTTTATTTTTAGAATTGGAAAAACTGGAAATCTAACCCTTTTTCATAAACAGGTTATGTTAATGGTTATGAAGGTTTATTTTTAAGAGTAGGGTTAGAAGAAATAGTTTACAAATAATTAAAATAATATTAGAGTTATAATGACTGTTCGAGCTAGGTTTACTAAGTACTTACTTCATGTACTGTAATATGAATATAGTGATATGTTTATGATTTAGGTTTTTAAAGTATTAGAATAATGAATGGAATTTCTTACTGAGTGTAATAAATAGATTTTATTATAGTATTTGTTATTGTGCTATACATCACACAGTTCAATGACAATGTGACAAAAACTTGTTGTATAGACTCTTTGTAATATTCTTAGAGATTTATGCATACAAGGTTAAGTTCTAGAATTGGATTATTATACTAAATAAATTGGAAAAAATAACAGTAAAAGCTTCCAATGTTAACACGGTTATTTGATGATATTGCTGGTAATCTTATGAGAAGTAAGATTGTTGATTTATTTCAATGGAAACTCTACAATTCAATATTAGTTCAGATTCATTTCATCCATATATAATGATTCCTATCTACAGCTAAACAATCCTTCTATACTAGATTACTTCATCGTAAGATGAGTGAAAAAATGCATAAAGGAAATTTTTACTCATCATTCAATCATTTCTAATTCTAGGTTCATTTATTCATATAATCATTTACAAGTAATCTTTCCTAATTAAATGCAGACTTAAGCATTTCACTAACATATTCATAGTATCTAAGCATTAATATGAAATCTAAACATGACTTCTTCATTCTAGTAATTTGCTTAAACATAAATAAATAAGATAAGACAGTGGAACCTGGTAATTTGTAAAAGATACAAACAACCCAAGGAGCTTGTTCCACCCAAAATTTTCCTAAAGATAGCTCAACTTCTTTTCTTAGGACCCTTGATCATGTCCACTGATCCACTAGGATGAATGCACTGTGTGAATAAATGGGATTAAATACCCCTGCAACTCAACATAAGTACTTAACAACAATAGTTCTATCTTAGAAGTAAAGAACTCATCTATCAATATGCACTAGTTCTAAAAGCAGTCTTAACACTCAAACCACTTCTAACTTTCCCCTCATCGAATCTCTTGTGCTCCTTTCTTAGCTTCAGAAATTTCACAAGGTAAATAGTGAACAACCTCCTGCTGAATTTGATGGATCGATATATGCATGCCTGGGTCTTTTTGGTCAGTTTTCAATTAATGAGTTACTTGCTATGTTCCACTTTCTTGGGGAACATGACCACAAAATTAGGGAAGTTTCCCCTTGCAACAGCTAGAAGTGATTGATGATGCTTTCATGTGTCAGTTTTCTCTCACCCCAGTCTATTCCTCCTAGTGGGTCAATGAACAATCATTCAACAACCTCCTTAGGCTATTTGTCTCATCTTTTATTTATTAAATAAAAATATTCAACATAATTAATTATAGGACCATCATTGATCCCACATGATCAATAGTCATAAACTTTACAATAAAAGTAAAATATAATGTTTTCTTAAACATAAAATGTTATTGAAATTGGGGTATGTGACAAGAAGGTATATCTTGTACTTCTTTCATTGATAATAAAGATTTGATGCTCTTCCCTTTCTAAATCAGTATATGATATGTGTTGAATCTCTGTTTATGATTACATGTTGACATTTATCAGATTAGGGTTTCATATTGTATGGAATATTGTCTCCTTACATGTGGTCAAATTGGTTTGAGGAAGGTGTGAGGTTTGTTTTGCAAGTCTCTTGGATTGGAGAGCAAGAGGAGGGCTAGAGAAAGCATGTATCAACCTTCATTTTGTAAGGTATCAATCCTTCTAACCCTTGAACCTTGTTTAATTCATGCTTTCAAAGTGCTATATATCAGTCCTTATAACCCTATTATGTTGGTGGAATTGACCTGAATCATAGGAACACTTTCCCTAACAGCAGTGGTGGGGATACATGTTATTATATTTGTTGATTCTAAGGGTCGAAGGGTACATAGATTTCTGAAACTTGTTTTAGTTTTTCCATCTAAGTGACATGCTACATACTTGTAATGAGTATCATAAGGAAAAAAAGGAAGTCTCCCAAGTTTGATTCAACAGTTACTTCTTGTGTCTAGCAAAGGAAAGATGCCACTAGAATAAGTGAAGTGGTTGTCCTAAGCTAAGCCAACATTTGTTCGCCACCCACCGATACTCACACTCCCTTCATTTATGTATCCATCCATTTATTAATTACCTACAATGCCCATTTGAAGGGTTTCATCCTCAACCTTGCCCCTTTTTGAAACTCTATTGACTTTAGAGGTTTAATACGCCATACTACTCCCAATTGCTCATAAATTTGAAATGCAATAATAGTAATCATTATGCCCACACTGAGGTTAGGATTAGGGTTATATTGATAGGGAATCTCATGCCCATTGAATCCCATACTTGCCAAGACTAAATATAAACAAGCTCTTATTTACTTCAACCCATACACACTTCTTGTTGTTGACATGTCAACACAATTTAGTTTACGTATCAACAGAATTTACTTAGTAACATGGATATAAAATAAAATAAAAAAAAAAAAAAAATCAAAATCATATATCCAAGTAAATAAAACATACAACTTTAAAAATTGTAATACAATTCATAACATCGTAGTGACAAAAAGGTAAGAAACTTGGTGTAGGCCAATTGCCCCCTGGTAGCACATAATGCCATACCAACATCACATCTACTACACGATTTAAATGTTAGATAAATAAATTTTTAAAAATAATATAAAAATAAATTAAATCCAAAGTAAAATATAGTACAAACCAAACAATACTTTAGTGTGGTTACTATATGTTACATAATAGTGACATAATAATAAGAATTCTTAAATTGGATGTAACCGATATGTCGTATAAATTACTCACTAGTGGAATATGTTCGTGCTATAGACGTAAAAACACCCATGAGTGTTGTTTTGTAAAATTTCTACATCATATATTGTCGCTCCCATTTTCCACATCACTGAACACCAACCCAAATAAAAAGAAAACTCGACATGTATATCTCATGGTAGGCTACTGGAAACATTGGATGGAACTTCTTACAAGAACGTTAAACAATGGATCACGCCAACTCCAAGCCCCACAAGTTCCATGGAATAGTTCTTTTTGGGTGAATTAATAAACAATTAGTAATTGAACTTTTAATTTTATTTTTAATTTTTTTGTGTGTGGAAAAAAAACATGTTTTTATTAAAGCAAAGAAATTACATCTGTGAAAAAAAAGTATGAGTGCATACTTTTACATAAGATCAGAGTCTTTCTATTAGTTTTGGCAAGTCACTGAATAACCTCATATACTAACTTTTTATATCAAAGATGAAAAAAAAACCATTTCCATATTTCTATCAAAACTGCTTATGTGCCCTTGTAGAGGCATGGTATCAAAAACAAATTACCCCATGGAGTTAAGAAGAGAATCCTAGGCGAGACATACTTGCTTCATTCGGGAGCTCACATATCCTACCCTTGTTTTCTTGTGATTGGATTTAGATTATATTGGTGTATGATCTATGCATGCTAGCTTGATTAGGGTTTGCATAATTAGAAGAGTCTTTTTGATTTTTGAGTCATTATGGATTCAGGTGCGGCACTTCGTCGTTCTTGTCGTTTAGAAAGACTTCTGCCTTCTACATATCCTCCTCCTTTGGGAGAGAGAAACTGACAGTATAGGTGGACTAATTCTCACATTGATTCACACACAATGGGAGATCATGAAGATGAAATTCCTGAGTTGTCTTCTCCACCTCATGAGGATGGGGAAGAAGATCCTGTAATGAAGTATATGTCCTCCACCTCTATAGTGAGGGACATCCTATCGATCTGGAAAGACTTTGAGTCAGGATCCCGGTAGTATATTAGCATCTACAACAGTCTTGGTTTGGCCCTTAAGCCACCAAGACACCAAAATGTGTAGAGCCCACATGCACGAAGAGCTTGTTGAGCCATAAGATCGCCCCGTACTACTGCTTCTACATCCCCGTGCTCTCGTTCCCTACATTCTAGAACCATACTACACATTTATTTTAAGTTTTGGTCATTACATGTCTTAGAAAAACTTAAACGTGGCCGCATATGCGACTGTTTGCAAAACATCCGCGTATGTATGCAACTTTGAGCCATTTTTCCGCGTATAGCCAGCCCTATACACGGAAAAATCCTCGATTTCTGCGTGGGCCGAGGCGCATATCTTAGATTGGCCTAGAAATCAATTTTGACCATGGAAATTTGAAAAATTTACATGCAAATGAAATAGCAGGGCATGGAAGTTACTTGGAAAAAACGGTGTTGGATTCCACCAGCTGAAACTCTCGGAATTCGCGTTTGAAGTTCTGAGCTCAATTGGGTAAAAATTCCAAATGTTATATAATGTTTTGAATTTTTTACTATTTATAGAATTTTTTCAAACTTTTTCAAAATTTTACCCCCTTTCTATAGTTTTGAACCATTTTTTACCCTTTTGGACCGTTTTTTTACTAATATAATGATGTAGGAGATCGTTTTGAGCGTCGTTTTGACCATTGTTTTGACCCATTCGTGCCGATTTCAGGTATGATATTTAAAATGGCATATAGGTTAGATTTCACCTCCATTTGCATTTTGCATGACCTTATGACCGTTTCATTATAACCTTAGGTACAAACCTATTCTATCATGTCACAGAACCTTCTTGTTGTTTTAGAAGTGACATGATGGGAATGGTAGAGTTTGACCTTACATGGGTGCCCTAGTTAGCTCCTTGTTTGCATTTGGCACCCATGCCGACACTTTCTCCTTTAGGGTGTGGGATTCCATTGTATAGCATCGCCATGACATTTCGCAAGAGCCTCATACTCCTCTTGATTTTTTTGCTGGCCTATTTCTTAGGACTCCCTTATGTCAAGTTGTAATTGCATTATCATGAGCTTTTCCTACCTCATTGAGCCTTATCCTAGCTTCCCTAACTTTGAGTATCAACCATATAGCCCGATCTTGTCTCATGTCTAGCCATGCAGAGCCATTTTATATATCCTTTGTAGATTGATTCCTGGTTTTTACCAGGAAGGGACTTTCCCCCGAGTGTTTCTATCCTACACATGTCTCCTTGCATTGAGCATAGGTATGTTCTGCCGCTTGGAACTAGTTTGTTTGTCCCTTGACACTCGTCTCCTCCCAGTCTGTAACTATAAAGCGAGTTTATTCTTTTTCAATCTTTTCAAAATATTTGAAAAAGCTCAAAAAAATAAAAAACCAAAAAGTCGAACAAGAAAAGATGTTATCTTTGGCAGCAGTCGATTCATGTCGCCTTCGAATAGAGCACTGTATATCACATCCATTGGTTGGGTTAATCGTTTGACTTTAGGAGTTGTACTCATGTCTTTGAGTTTATATCCATTGACTAGTTAAGCTTCCAGTCCCTATGGAGCCTCTGTCGATGCCTCTTGCATCGCAGAGGTGTCCCAATTTTGTATATCGAGTCTGTGCTACCTACATTCAGTCACCATTCTCCTTTATGCTCTTGTTTGAAGGAAGTTGAAACCTAATTCGGCCATTCCTCAGTTATCTTGACTTTGCATGTTGGCCATTCTCGGTACAGTTGTTGGTTCGTGCACCTTATGATTGAGTCCTTCCACATTATACATCTTTGCGGAGTACCTCATGTTAAATGATGGGGGATGCCTTAATGCCCTCCTTCCACTAGATTTCATCCCATCGAATTTAGATTATTTATTATGGGATAGGAATCTAGAGTCATGTTTGAGTGCCTTGAGACTTGCAGTCATCAGTGGCAGGTTCTCTTGCCATCGAAAGTTTTTTGGGAATACATCAATGTCCCCTAATCGATGGATTCTCTCAAGTGTTCGACCTCAACAAATTTATTGACACTTGTTAGTTTGCACTCTAGTACCTTGATTCCCATTTTCATTATTGGTGGGTGATCTCGTGTCTATTAACAGTATACATCAATGACCGATAATCAGACGATGGACTACTATGTTCGACCTTGACACCTCTATTCACATAGTAGGACATGTACTCGTAGTGGTTTGTGTTGAATACCTTCCATATTGGTGGCATCTCATATATGCTACCTCCTTGATCGTGCCAGTGTTCATGAGTTTTCAGCTCTCGTGACTTGAGTCTAGTATATGTCAGATATTTCCATCCATTATGGATATCTTGATCCAGTATATATCTTCAGCCATCATGCAGATCATGATCCTTTGTATATCTTCATCATGGAGATTCTAAGCTATTTATATTGTATGTGGCGATGACCACACATGTCATATTTTCTATCATGCCTATTCATGGCCATTGTACTCTTATGTATCTGAGACTGTTATATCTGCTTGCATTTATGTGCAGAGTTTGATCATTATATTGTATTGATTGGATGGTTGGTTCTTCCACTGGGTTTTTCATCACTCCACTTCTGGGATGGACTTATAATGTATTTCAGCCATCGTATGACCCCTCTGACCTCACACATTAGGGGGCATCTGTTATAGCTGATTTTACCACACATGGTGAATCACATTTTTATGGCCTTCCCTGTCCCTCTGTAGACTCCTTAGACCCCATGGACTATTTTTGTACATTTGATGTTTCCAAGATCATCCCTAAAAACCTGCAATAATTTCCACACACAACTTTTAATCCATTTCTCGCGTACATACGCAGGCTTGACCCTTAAAACCGCGTACATCGGGATGTGTGCAAAAGGCCAAATGATTTTGGAGTTGTCCTTGATGTGGATACGAATCACTTGTCTCTTAACCTTCCATATGCCTTGATATTGCTCGGATTCGACCTTCCATTACCCCATTGAAGAGATATATAAGGAAACCTTTGGATACATTGAAGGAGGAGGAATTGAAGAGAAAAAAAACTATAGTCCATTGTTGCCAGAGCTTATACTTGAGTTTGCATCCCTTTGTCCCTTGGAGCACTTTGTCTTCTTCCCAAGCTTGCATTTTTCTTGTGAGCTTGCTATCAAGAGATGGAGGATTGAAGTGGCGGAGGCCTAAGTGGGGGACTCAGTTTCTGTAATTCATAGACGTGCCGACAGAGGTTGTCACTATTGTAATCTCTATTTTATATCAATAGAAATATCTTTTCCTGTCCAATAATGTGTATTTAAATGAGTATTTGATCCATGGATGCTTTTAAATGCTTATATGCTATTGATTTTATATGATAGAGTAGGTCTAACACAATTATATATAGCATGCTTGTCTGGTTTGCTGAGTGTTGAGATAGTAATCTATCAATACAAGCTAGAGTTAGAAAGCTCAACTGGGATCTACATCAACCATCTGGAATAAGGTACGAATCGAGATCCTTTAGTGTTATATATTTGGTTTCTCTTGCATATAGGAAATGAATGATTTCTGGAGTCAAGCTGTCTATTTTGGTACCCCAAGCCATAGGAATTTCTCTCTGTAACAGAATTCTACCCGTAATTCTGTTACGGAGAGAAATTCCTATGGTTTGGGGTACCACAACAGGCAGCTTGACTCCAGAAATCAATCATTTCCTATATGCAAGAGAAACCAAATATCTAACACTAAAGGATCTCAATTCGTACCTTATTCCGGATGGTTGATGTAGATCCTTTTTGAGCTTTCTAACTCCATCTTGTATTGATAAATTGCTATCTCAACACTCAACAAACAAGAAAAGCATGCTATATATAATTGTGTTAGACCTACTCTATCATATAAAATCAATAGCATATAAGCATTTAAAAGAATCCATGGATCAAATACTCATTTAAATACACATTATTGGATAGGAAAAGATATTTCTATTGATATAAAATAGAGATTACAATAGTGACAACCTCTGTCGGCACGTTTGCGAATCGGAGAAACTGAGTCCCCCACTTGGGCCTCCACCACTTCAATCCTCCATCTTTCGATTGCAAGCTCACAAGCAAAAGGAAAGCTTGGGACAAACACAAAGTGCTCCAAGGAACAAAGGGATGCAGATTCAAGTATAAGCTCCAACAACAATGGACTATAGTTTTCTTGCTCTTCAATTCCTCCTCCTTCAATGTATCCAAATGGTTCCTTATATAGCCCTTCAATGGGGTAATGGAAGGTTTAATCCGAGAGATCTCAAGGAATATGGAAGGTTAAGAGACAAGTGATTCGGATCCACATCAAGGAAAACTCCAAAATCATTTGGCCTTTTGCACACATCCCGATGTATGCGGTTTTAAGGGTCAAACCTGCTTATGTACGCGAGAAAGGGATTAAAAGTCGCGTATGAAAATTATTGCATGTTTTTAGGGATGATCTTGGAAACATCAAAGGTACAAAAATGGTCCATGGGGTCTAAGGATTTTGTAGAGGGATAGGGAAGGCCATAAAAGTGTGATTCACTATGTGTGGTAAAATCAGCTATAACAGATGCCCCCTAATGTGTGAGGTCAGAGGGGTCATACAATGGCCGAAATACATTATAAGTCCATCCCAGAAGTGGAGTGATGAAGAACCCAGTGGAAGAACCAACCATCCAATCAATATAATATAATGATCAAACTCTACGCATAACTGCAAGTAGATATAGCAGTCCCAGATACATAAGAGTACAATGGCCATGGATAGGCATGATACAAAATATGACATGTGTGGTGATCGCCACGTACAATATAAATATCTTAGAATCTATATGATGAAGATATACAAAGGATAATGATCTCCATGATGGTTGAAGATATATAGTGGATCAGGATCTCCATAATGGCTGGAAATATTTGACATATACTGGAATCAAGTCACGAGAGCTGAAATCTCATGAACACTGGCACGATCAAGGAGGTAGCATATATGATATTCCACCAATATGGAAGGTCTTCTACACAAACCACTACAAGTACATGTCCTACTATGTGAATAGAGGTGTCGAGGTCGAACATAGTAGCCCATCATCTTATTACCGGCCATTGATGTATACCGTTGACAGACACAAGATCACCCACAAATAATGAAAATGGGAATGAAGGTAATAGAGTGTAAACTAACAAGTGTGAATAAATGTGTTGAGGTTGAACACTTGAGATAATCCATCGATTAAGGGACATTGATGCATTCCCCAAAAAATTTCGATGGCGAGAGAACCTGCCACTGATGACTGCAAGTCTCAAGGAACTCAAACATGACTCTAGATTCCTATCCTAGAATAAATGATCTAAAGTCGATGGGATGAAATCCACTGGAAGGAGGGAATTAAGGAATCCCCCATCATCCAACACGAGGTACTCAACAAAGCTGTATAATGTGGAAGGACTTGATCATAAGGTGCATGAACCAGTAACTGTATCGGGAATGGCCAACATGCAAAGTCAAGATAACTGAGGAATGGATGACTCTAGTTTCAACTTCCTTTGAACAAGAGCATAAAGGCGAATGGTGACTGAATGTAGGTAGCACAGACTCGATATACAAAACTAGGACATCTTTGCGACACAGGAGGCATCGACAGAGGCTCCATAGGGACTAGAAGCTTGACCAGTCAGTGGAGATAAACTCAAAGACATGAGTACAATTCCTAAAGTCAAACTATTAACCCAACAAATGGATGTGATATATAGTTCTTTGTTCGAAGGAGACACGACTCGACTGCTGCCAAAGATAACATCTTTTCTTGTATGGATTTTTGGTTTTTTGATTTTTTTGGACTTTTTCAAATATTTTGAAAAGATTGAAAAAGAATAAAATTGATTTATAGTTACAGAATGGGAGGAGACGAGTTTCAAGGGACAAACAAACTAGTTCCAAGTAGTGGAACATACCTATGGAAAAATGGCTCAAAGTCGCGTACATACGTGGTTGTTTTGCAAAAAACGGCCGCATTCAAGTTTTTCTAAGACATGTAATGACCAAGAATTAAATTAAATGTGAAGGATGGTTCTAGAATGGAGGGAATGAGAGCACGGGGATGTAGAAGTAGCAGTACAAGGTGATCTAATGGCTCAACAAGCTCTTCATGCATGTGGGATCTACAAGTTTTGGTGTCTTGGTGGCTTAATGGCCAAACCAAGACTGTTGTAGATGCTAGTAGACTACTGGGATCTTGACTCAGAGTCTTTCCAGATCGACGGGATGTCCCTCACTATATAGGTGGAGGACATATACTTCATTACAGGATTTTCCCGATGGGGGGGCGTGGTGAACCTACATTCTCGTACGACTAGAGGTGGCCTCACCATAGATGAGTATATCATTGTATACTATTATTTGGAAACGTAGGAGGTTGAGAGTCAGATCCCAACAAGCTCCATACAAGTACTGGGGCTGAAGGCCATACTATTGACACTCGGTAGGATAGCAGCGCTAGCCTCACTCCACCAGGCCTCGCGTCCCTTAATTTTCTATGCAGTGGAGTGCATGAGACCCACAGTTTACGATTGGAGTACTACGCTGTGGAGTAACATGAAGCAAAAACTCAACGACTGCAAGATGGGTAGGGTACGAAACTTCAATTTCAGCAGTATACTGTGAACGTTCTTCTTTGAGCGTGTTCCATGAATCAGCCCTAGAGTTGACGTTCCTCTTCACGGGGTTCGAGATCTGGCCCAACGATGTTGGGTAGATGCGATGTGCAGACTAGGTGGAGGTAGGGTGTTCAACCCCTATCCAGCTGACTTCTTTCCATGGTGGCCCCGGTAGATAGTTGCCATCGATGATTACCCCTATGCGGGGATAGATTTTTCGGGGAGATCCCGACATGCCTCTACCACCAATATCAGCATACGGTGACATTGGTAATGAATCCCAACCCTATTTTTAAGTTTTTTGAATTATTAATTTTTTTTGTGTTTTTTTATATATAGACTCAAAATACATGTTTTTACGTGACAACACATAGTGACATACTGTCATATGTATGCAGATGTAGGACCATAGCAGCCTGATGGTTTCCCTTGTCATAGATGGAGGGGAAGAGGAGATGACATCATGGGTGTAGATGCAGAGCAAACACTCCAAAGCATCCACACAAAATTTGTGTGGTTGACACATAGGGTACCCATGGCATAGGTTGAGAACCTGCCTGAGGCCATGCAGCGTCAGGTGGTGGGTGTACCACAAGCATGGGTGTGGTTGTTTCTAAGGCTAGCTAGAGCCGTGGTGAATTTCCACGATCAAAACCCCCCTCCTCCTCCTCAGGCTTAGATCCCTGGGAGTGATAAATTTTTGTACTACCGTGTATTTATATTTTAGTTGCTCGAAAGCCCCATTTTTGTATTATGAAACTTATGTATTATCACATTTTGGATATTTAATGAATTTTTTTTATGATGATCGATTTTATTTATTTACATGTGTAAAAATGTATGTTTGTGATGTGCTTATTGTCTGTGAAACAAATGCTAATCTAACACATAGTTAGCATATGAGTCAGCAACTTGATTATAAATTCTTGGAACATGTATGTATGTTATGTTGTCAAATTTCCGTTCTAACAATCTAACACGTAAGAATATTCATAATAATGTTGGATCCCAAACACGATACAAGCCGTTAAGCTGTGACACTACTAACTGCAAATCAAGACGTACCTCAAGAGAGAGAACACCATGTAAAATGGCATCTCGTAGAAGCTCAATAACGACACTATATTCAACAACATTGTTTGAAGAGAGTCGTAAACATACCCCTCCTAAACACAATACTTGACTCATAGGAGTATAAATCACCAAAGCAATAGAGGCTGAGTGTTGAGTGTGGCGGCTAGCACCATCAGCGAATCCTATGTAGGTGGAAGATTCCCTTGACATATGCCATAAGAAACGAAAGCTAATCACAAATTCGATCAGCATAAGAAAAACCTAATCATGCAAAATACTGTACAATAATTTACAATAGTTAGCCCTAGTTGAGAATCATGCATATTACTTTTTAAGATAGAGCCCATTTCTAGGCTCCGCCAAGGCTGTCCCTTCATAATCTACCAGCTCATAGGCGCCCTTCTCTTACACACGTTTGACCACGTAAGGACCATGCCACACGGGATTAAAATTTCCTTCCCCCAAGGGTTCTTTAGCTTTATCTCACAAAAGGACCAAATCTCCTTCACTAAACCTCCTTGGATGGACATATTTATCATATTGGACCTTAACGCGATGCTTATTCACTTCTAGAGCCACCAAGACATCTCGACGCTGCTCATCAAGCTGCTCTAAGTGGACCAAATGTTCCTCCAGTGGGGAAGTGTCTGGTAAGAGCTCTATGGCTAGCTTCAATGAAGGGATTTCACATTCAACTAGCAAGATAGACTCCACTCCATGTACAAGCTAATATGGAGAAAAACTAGTGCCAGTCTTAACCGTGGTCATATAAGCCCACAAAGAAGGATATAAAATGATATGCCAATTGGTCTTGCTTTGTGCGATGGTTAGTTGGAGAATGGACTTAAGTGATTTGTTCACTGCTTCAACCTGTCTATTCGCTTGAGGGTAATAAGAAGAGGAATGATTCTCCTTATACCCTAACTTTGAGGCCAACTCTTCCATCATCTGATTCTGAAAGTGCCTACCATGGTCAGTGACAAGCTCCTTTGGAATACCGAACTGAGTAATGATCTGGTTGAATACGAAAAGTGTGGTTGTCTCACCATTGGATTTAACCATGGGCATAGCCTCAACCCATTTCATGAAATAGTCAACAACCACGATAATATGATGATGCCCCCCAGCTGAAGCTAGGTTGCAATCCATGAAATCAACCCCCACTTAGTGAATGGACTAGCGATGATAATTGGATGTAACAAGGCAGGACATGAGCGTATATTATGTGCAAACACTTGACAAGGGTGGCACTTCTTGACTGCATTGACACAATATTTAAAGATCAATGGCCAGAAATAACCCGCTCTCAAGATTTTTTGGGCTGTAGAAAGCCCAGATAAATGACCACCACATGCCCCTCCATGGCAATAATTTAGCACAATCTCAGCCTCCTCATGAGTTAAACAATGATGTAAAATGGAATCTACCCCACAGTGGTACAATGTGTTATCCACTATAAAGTAGTTATTGGATACGTGGTGTAACCATTGTTGTTCATCCCATGAGAGGTGAGTAGGGACCTTCAATGTTTGTAAATATATGATGATATCCCCATACCATGGATCCAAAGTTGAGATCAGGAAAATGTGCTCATCGACAAACGTATCTTCGCAAACTTCCTCCTCCTCCTCGCTTGGGAAATTTGATATAAGGTCCGCAAAAATCAATGATTTTTTTTATTTTGCCGAAACAAACTCGAGATCAAATTCTTGCAAGATGAAAATCCACTTATTATACTTTCGCATGATCATCCTTCTAGTGAGGACGAACTGAAATGGATTGACATGAGCTACCACCAAGGTCTGGTAGAGGAGAGTATAATGTCTCAATATTTGAACCACATAAACCGTAGCTAAGGAGAGTTTCTCCACATGGGAATAACGGATCTCTGCATCTATAAGGTTTCTGCTCAAATAATATATGACATGCTCCTGGAGCTCCTCATCGTCCTGAACCAAAACCATACCATTCGTCTCCATGGACGCAGCCACATAAAGTAGAAAGTCACGGCTATAGTCAAGTGGACTAATCACCGGGGCCAATGCTAAGGCTGCTTAAGCACATCAAAGGACTCCTGGGCTCACTCATCCCAGCAAAAGGTATTTTCCTTCTTCAAAAGATGCATAAAGCCTCTAGTCAAATTGGAAAAGTTAACCACGAATCTTCGTAAGAAATTTTCCATGCCTTGCAAACATTGAAGAGGTCTAATGTTTCTCGGGATATAAAATTGAAATATTTCCTCAACCTTTAAGGGATCGACTCTTATACCCTCCTTGGAGACAATGAATCCTAACAAGTGACCAAACTTCATGCAAAATATGCACTTATGATGATTTAACCTAATCAAGTAATGGCGGCATCTTTCGAACACTAATCTCAAATGGTAGGAATGACGCATTCTCGTATGAGAATGAGCAGCAAGGTCATCCAAAAAGACTTCAATAATTGATTTGAGATCATGGAAGATCAAGGTCATAGCCCACTGAAATGTGGCTCTGACGTTTTTAAGGCCGAAAGTCATCTTCCGATATGCAAACGTACCCCAAGGACAAATAAATGTAGTATTATGTTGCTCCTCGGGTTTGATATGTATCTGATTGTATCCAGAAAATCTGTCCATAAAGGAAAATACCTCACTTCCCGCACACTCATCCAAAATTTGATCAATAAATGGTGTGGGAAAATTATCCTTAGGACAGGCACGATTCAAGTCACAGAAATCAGTGCATATACGGATCACTCCCTGCTTCTTATCAACCAGAATGAGATTTGAAACCCACTTCGTCAAGGGAAATGGATAGATAAAACCAACATTCAATAGCTTTTCTATCTCATCCTTAATCACGGGTTATTTTCTAGGATTCATTGCACGAAAGCGTTGTTGAACAGACTTAGCATTGGGATAAGTTTTAATTTCATGTTCAACAATACGAGGGTTGATACCTGGAATTTCCTCGTATGACCAAGCAAATACATCATGAAACTCTTTGAACAGCTCGGTATACTCTTGAATCTCAGCATGGGAACATTCTGCCCCAATATACACATTCTCAATCTTGCTAGGATCGTGAGAGATATTGATAGGAATGGTAGGAGATATATTCACCATGTTTCCATCAGCCATCAGACCAGGAGAGCTTAATGGAACCACGGGACTACTAATTCTCTCACTAAGAATCTCCCTAAAGTATTCACACTCCAAACAGTCAAGATCGGGAAGAAAATAAGATCTATGATGCAACTCTTCCCAACATGGCTCAACTCTGGACATGGCCTCAATAATAGCTTCATCTGATGGAAAAACACTATCAAGGCAGTCATGTGCATGAGAAGAATCAAATTCTCATGCAGGAAGCACATATGGGTCCTCCTCCTCTGTCCATGAAGAGGAACGACTAGGATCTGCAACACATTCAAGATTCGCTTGATATGCTATATTGCTATAGGCAATAGCACGTCCGTTCCGATAGGCTTACAAGAAGGACTTGGTGTAGGAAGAATCCAAGGATTTTCCATATGGGTAGTGTGAAAAGACATCGATCTCAATGAAGATGAATCCCCACTGGAACTAGATCCGATGATAAGAATAGGTGTAGGACAACTAAAGCTTTCCATAAGGGATGGATACATGCCCACACCCACACTCCCAGTTGCCAGCTGAGAGTGCTCGACAATCGGGATAGAAGTTCAAAAAGATGCGGTAACACACGGGTTCTTAAATGACATTTGATCAATCATAACCATCTTCCCATTAAACGGAAAGCATACAACTCGAAATAGAGAAGAAGCTATGTCTTGCATACTATACATCCAATTCCTACCCAGTAACAGATTGTAGTCAAGGGGCACATCAACCACCTCGACATCGATCGCGACGGTCTTCCCTCCTAAATGGACCTTAAGAGAAGGAATAATTCTGTGCAGCCAATACGATGTACCATCAAAATCAGTCAACATGGTATCAGATTTAGACAACTTGGGGGAACCCAAACCCTTCCAACAGGCCAAAGACATCACAAAAGCAGTATCACCTTCGTCAATCACAGTGCATTTGAATCTCGGGTGGAGCAGGTTCCTTTCCAAGGTCAGGTTGTGACGAACCATATTCCTTCGTACAAGTCACAACCTTAGTAGCATGCACCATATTGATGCAACCATGACCACTACTAGCTTCCAGCGGATCTTGATCTCCACCAGACTGATCATGGGTCCTCGAGTTCATGTTTTGATTATGGGGTAAAGGGTTGGTCAGCATAGCTGGGCCCTGTGCTATGAACCTTGAGGCTTCTTCTATACGAGGGCACAAGTGAGTGAGGTGGTAATCCTTACACAATTTGTAAGGAAACTTAACCTTACATTTAGACTGCTTGTCCCCCCCAGCATTGCATGCGTTCTTGTCATTAGAATTGGAATTTTCATTCCTATTCCCACCCTTACGATTGCTTTTATCCTTCTTCGTATTCCTTCCGGGTTGCTGGTTACCCTTCTGGTCCGACGATTGTACCGAAAGCACACCCGCCATTTGGGTGGGTTGAGACGAAGCCGTGGCTTATCCCGAAGCAGATTTTGTTATAGACAATTGAATCACCTGTTTCACAACCGAATCTACAGGTTTGGTACTCGTACAACCAACAATTCCATCGGCATGTGGTCTAGGTTTGACCTTAGGGTCAAAACTAGAACGTGAAGCGTTAGCAATAATCTCATATAATAATCCGAATTGAGCATAAATAAAATCCAATTCCCGCGCCCTAGAAATGTCTTGTTCCTTGTTCTAAACTCTAGACGTAGAAACATCCTTCGCTATATAAGGCAGTAACGATTTAAGGAACCATTCGAGGAGAAACTTCGGCGGTATGAAGGCTTTAATCAATCTCTTCTGTCTACGCCACTCTTGGATATGGTCTGAGATATGTGTGGCTTTGTCTTGCCGAAATGTCAACAAGAGTTCCGTACCAACGTCATAATGCACTGGTAGCTGGAAGTGGTTGAGAAAATTCATAGCTAGGTCATCGAACAAAACGCATGCCCCCCTAGGTAACTTACCATTTCGCTACAGGCCCAGTGAGGGTGCATTGAAATAGCCTTAAACGGATCAAATATTCATGTAAGGAATTAGAAGAGCAGCAAAGGTGAAATGTAGTAACATGTTCACTAGGATCTTCTCCTGGTTTTCCCTCGAATTTAGGAATGTCTGAGGGAAGTTTGGTAGGGACAACCAGCTAAGCCGGGTCATGAGATACCAGATCATTCATTAGTCTCGACAAGTCAGGAAAATTTAACGTTGAGTAGGTCGATGCCACGCTCCCTAATAATTTTGGTTCACATAAGACTGATTACCATAACCACCATGGCCATGGCCATAGTGCCCTCCTCCTGTTTGACTCGTGTAGGGTGAAATGGAAGTACCATAATGTGGTGTACCTTGACTATTTGGAGCTACAAAGCCATAATTCGGGGAGTAAGTGGGATGTTGATACCCATACCCATAAGGTGAATAACTCTATGCATACTATGGTGGATAATATTGTCCATGAGAAGTCCCATGGGATGTCCCATGAGAGACTCCGTAAGTAGGAATATGAGGAATTCCCTGTGATAGACCATAGGACGTTCCAGAAGTAGGAATGTGACCTCCCGAGACAACAAGAGGTACTTGACTCGGAGACACAACTACACGAGTAGCAGCAGTACGAACATGACTAGTAACCACATTCCATCTTGAAGGACCACATGAATGAGGGGGGGAATAGCATTCAAAGAACTAGGAATAGAGGACGTAGGGACATGAGAAACAATGTAAGTGGTGTTCCCTATAGTCACCCATTGTGTTTCTGGTATCCTAATAGGACTACTAACACCAGGTCTAGGATGAATGTGTGATGTATCCTCCATCGTTGAGATAGAGGGTGCAACGTGACGCGTTCTCCCAAATCTCTCAGGATGGAAAGGAATGGGAATGCCCCTAGGTATAGTGCTAGGTTCAAATTTCGACCCAGCATGGTGTGCCAAATCATGTGCAGGGATACCAGAAATGCCATAACTAACATAACTAGTGCTCGTAAGTTCATGATGAGTCTCATCGCTCAGAAGCCAATACCGGTGACCTGTGAATGAGGGATCATACCCAGAGTGTGTAGGTATATCATGTGAAGGATCATACCTAGAGTGTGTAGGTATATCAGTTGAAGGATCATATACAAGTGTAGGATCTTCTTCCCAAACCTCATGAGGTGGAGAAGACAACTCAGGAATTTCATCTTCATGATCTCCCATCGTGTGTGAATTAATGTGAGAAGTAGTCCGCCTGGACTGTCTATTTCTCTCTCCCAAAGGAGGAGGAGATGTAGAAGGCGGAAGTCCTGCTAAATGAAGAGAACAGTGAAGTGCCACACCTGAATCCACAATGACTCAAAAAATGAAAAAGACTCTTCTAATTACACACACCCTAAGTAAGCTAGCGTGCATAGAGTACACACCAATATAATCTAAAGCCAATCACAAGCAAACAAGGGTAGGATATGTGAGCTCCCGAATGAAGTAGGTATGTCTCACCTAGGAGAGGCTTGAGACTCCCATACACAACAAGTGGAGGTTCGTAACCAATTATTGTGGCCCTCAGCTTCAACACATATAGCGACTGTGCTGTCAGACCCCAACCTGGCTAGGACACCTGCAGAATAACCCTTGCAAAGTACCCCCTCGATAACCTAGGTAAGGCAACTAAGGTCACCTCAATATAATCAATGTTCAGGTGGACAGTCGCAGGCGGGATTGACCGTATGGGAAAGGTATCAAAGCTAGAAATTCTCGAAAGAGACCCTAGATACGAATACAATCATGGAAATATATCCGGTGCTACTCAATTATGACTAGGGGTCATCCCAATCAATAACCGCTGACACTACCTTGTGCTTAACTCCCTTGTAAGAGGAGGATCCTGAGAAACACTAATTATACCAAGGAATTTTACACTCTCACCTAGACAGACACATACATGTTGTTGTTTAGTGGTCTTGGAGAATTTACTCATAATGAACTATTAGAAGACCATACAACCTAATCTTGTTGGTGTACCCTATAAAAGAAAATAGTGTAATCCATTTTAATTAAGTGTTGATTTTATTTGGCTTATTACTCAAAAAGGTAGATGATCGTGCAACCAATGGTGTTATGACACAAACATGAAGTAAAATGCACACCTAACAATCAATGCAAATGCATTGTGTCGAATGAAAAACAGGGCATGCTACTACGTGAAATGTAAAATTTATTCAAATGACAAATGCAATCATTCCTATATGAAATCCTGACTAATACTTCTCTAAGCAAACCTAGTACAAGTACCATGCAAAATGCAAAGTGCAATGATGCATCATGATGTAAAAGAATCAAATATTTTTGGATTTTTTGAATAAAGATGAGATAATAGAGAAAAATAATGACTTTACCAGCCCCGAACTCTACAAGCACTATCAAACAACACCCATGCAAAGCACTAAGGTAAAAGAGACCTAATGCACTAATCCCAAAACAAAAAAATCAAAAATGCAATGACAAAAACATTCTTAAATTTTTTTTTACCCTAAATAGTGTCTCTGGTCAGAAACAGAGGTGTATACAGAATCTAGAAGCATCAAAGGAGACCCAACAATCATCAAAAATCACCCAGCAACACTCAATCTTCCTCTAAAAGGAAAAACTCAGGGCATACGCGACTGTGTGCAGAAAACCCATGTATATACGCTGATATCTCAGTCAAAACCATGTGTACGCGCGACTGTGAGGCAAAAACTCGCGTACAGGAATAAAAAGAGATAAAAATGAAGGAAAACAGATAAGCTAAGACAAAATTCACACCTATCAGACACTACTAAGAAAACATTCCCTCAGACCCGACTCAGAAACAAAGAAATCAGAGCAATTCAAGAACATTGAATACCGATAAAAACCCCCAAAGGACAATTACTAGGAACTCTACAGCAGAGTCACCAATTCTATCATGGAGAGAAATTCCTATGGCTTGGGGTACCACAACAGACAGCTTGACTCCAGAAATCAATCATTTCCTATATGAAAGGAAAACCAAATATCTAACACTAAAGGATCTCGATTCGTACCTTATTCTGGACGGTTGATGTAGATCCCCCAGTGAGCTTTAGAAATCCAACTTGTATTGATAAATTGGTATCTCAACACTCAGCAAACAAGACGAGCATGCTATATATAATTGTGTTAGACCTACTCTATCATATATAATCAATAACATATAAGCATTTAAAAGCATCCATGGATCAAATACTCATTTAAATACACATTATTGGACAAGAAAAGATATTTCTATTGATATAAAACAGAGATTACAATAGTGACAACTTCTATCGGCATGTCTGCAAATCAGAGAAACTGAGTCCCCCACTTGGGACTCCACCACTTCAATCCTCCATCTCTCAATAGCAATCTCACAAGCAAAAGGAAAGCTTGGGAATAACACAAAGTGCTCCAAGGGACAAAGGGATGCAAACTCATGTATAAGCTCTGGCAACAATGGACTATAGTTTTCTTGCTCTTCAATTCCTCCTCCTTCAATGTATCCAAAGGGTTCCTTATATAGCTCTTCAATGGGGTAATGGAAGGTCGAATCCGAGCGATCTCAAGGCATATGGAAGGTTAAGAGACAACTGATTCGGATCCACATCAAGGAAAACTCCAAAATCATTTGGCCTTTTGCACACATCCCGATGTATGCGGTTTTAAGGGTCAAACCCGTGTATGTATGCGAGAAAGGGATTAAAAGTCATGTATGGAAATTATTACATGTTTTTAGGGATGATCTTAGAAACATCAAAGGTACAAAAATGGTCCATGGGGTCTAAGGAGTCTGCATAGGGACAAGGAAGGCCATAAAAGTGTGATTCACCATGTGTGGAAAAATCAGCTATAACACCATGGAGTAATTCTTTTTGGGCGAATTTTAGTAATTGAAATTTTATTTTTATTTTTATTTTTTTGTGTGTAGAAAAAAACATGTTTTTATTAAAGCAAAGAAATTACATCTGCGAAAAAAAATTCTGAGTGCATACTTTTACACAAGATCCGAGTCTTGCTATTAGTTTTGGTAAGTCACTGAATAACCTCATATACTAACTTTTTATATCAAAGATGAAAAAAAATACAATTCCATATTTCTGTCAAAACTGCTTATGAAAACTGCTTATGTGCCCTTGTAGAGGCATGGTATCAAAAAAAAATTATCGGGTCTCTTGGAAGACTCATATATCCTAAAGAAAAGTTTTTTTTTTGCATAAAAGCCCCTGAATAAAAGAAGATCAAAAATCCCATCTGTGTGTAGGTGTTTTTAGAGAAAAATTAAACCATTTGTGGGTCTATGAAGGGTTTGTGATCAAAATCATAGGCCCCTCTTGAGATAGACTCTGTTATCTTCCAGGTTCCCTATTCCAACATTAGACCCTTTTTTGATAAATTGTCTGCTTCGGATTTTCTTTCCTTGTACACATAATGACATGTTATGGAGTCAAAATTTGCCATAAGTCTACCAACTTCTTTAAATAGAGGACTGAGATTTTTATTGTTGCACTTTTGAATTTTATTCACCGAGTTGATAACAACCTTTGAATCCACAAAAATTTGAATATTTCTGCAATTTTTTTCCAGGGAAAAACAGAGAAGAAGTTTTAATGCAAAGAGTTCGGAAAATTTATTTGTTCGCCTCCCTAAACCCATTTGGATTTTGAAATGATGATTTTGAGAAAGGAAAAGGACTGCTCAACCTCCACAAGTAAGGTCATGAGAGGCTCCATCAAAGAAAGTCCATGGAAGTATATGTTCTTCAGTGATGGTACGAATCATCGGGGAATCCTTAGATTATGAGAAGTATGACATAATGTCAATCCTGTGTTTTGCAATGCTATCTGGAAATAATGATTTGTCCTAAAAAATAGTTTCCTTTCTAGCAAGCAAGATGCCCCAAATGTGAAGAAGGGGCAATTTTTTCAGAGAGGCAAAATTATTAGAGTTTGTCCAAGATTTCTAGGCATCTTCCATATTTTTACCATGCCAAACCAGAGTTGTGATAAGTAGGGCTTGAGTAGAAATCCAGAGTTGAGTTGTGAAAGGGTAGGAGATGAATAAGTGGGTTATGTTTTCATCCCCATCTTTGCATAATGTGCACCAGCTCGGACCTTCCAAGAAGCGTTTTTTCATTCTATCCTAGGTTGGAATTTTATTTTCCAGTGCACACCACATGCATAATTTTGATTTAAGAGGGCAGTTTAGCTTCCATAATCCTTTCTTCCACCACGGGGTGTTTCCTTAATGAGCGATGTCACTTAGATGTTGATACCCTGTCTTTGGGGTGTAGAGACCATGGGTCACTTTATCCCATATGAGTTGGTTCAGGGAGTCACTAAGCCTGATATGGGAAGCTTTGAGAGAGTTTGTGTATCTGATCCAATTTGCAATCAAGTGGGCTAGAAGTTCTATATCTCTATCCCCCTTCCATCCTTGCTGCCAGCTATTTGTAGAGACTAGATTTTCTATCTGATCGAGGTGGAAGTACCCTTTCTTGTTTAGGTGATGTATGATGTATGATTTGTTGAGGGAGGATATGGACAGTTTGATTTCCATCCCATGGGTCCGCATCTATATGTAGCCAATAGTTGTTGCCTATTTTCCCGGCTAGCCCATTTTTTATAACAGGAAAAACATTGCAGATAGATTTCCAAATAATAGTGCCCGAGGATGGATTTAGGAAAGTAGAGTTCCTAATTTAGTCAAGGAAAAAATCAGGGGGAATGTACTTTTTACAAACAATATCAGTCCAGAAACTTGGTGTGGATATGAGTCTCCAGCGTGCTTTTGCAACTAGGGTTTTACAAAAAAAATGGATGTTTTTAAGGCCCCATCTGCCCAAATATTTGGGTATTGCAATCTGATCCCATTTCACCCAAGGAAGGACAAAACTCTCATTCTTTCCTGACCAAAGAAATATGGAACAATTTTTTTATGACTTTTCCAAGATGGAATTTGGAATCTAAGCGAGAGACATCCAATATAATGGGTTACTGGGGTGGCTTCAAGAACCAATTTGAAGAGAACTAATCTGCTTGCCCCGGAGAGCCATCTGTTGCACTAGTTATTGATCCTTCTTTCCAGTTTTTCCAGAAACTAGTTCAAATCTTTCTTTCTGTAATTGTTCAATTTTAGCCTGAAACCCAAGTATTTTAAGCCATCCTCCAAAGGGGATCCTCCAAATGGGTGATGGTGGAACAAAACATATTTGAGCAACTTTGCAGCCCTACTTCTTCCATGTTGAAGGAGGAGAGGGTGGATTTTTTCTCATTCAGCCTCATTCTTGTGGTTGTGCTGAAACGTTGTAAGATTTATGAGAGCTTAATTGCATCCCTGATTGAACCATCACAAAATATAAGGATGCCATCTATGAAGAGAATATGAGTGATGTTTAGGTTGCTTGCCAATATGATCCCCTAGAAAAGGCCTCTTCTATTTGCATCAGTCAGGGCTCAGCTAAGACCTTCAGCCACCAATAGAAAAAGCAGAGGGGAAAGAGGGAATCCTTGTCTGAGCCCTCTCTCCAAGGTAAAGAAGGGGAAGGAGATCCATTATTGAGGACAACAAAAGAAGCTGCGGAGATGCAACCAAAAACCAATTTTATAAAGGTGTAATTAAAGTGTAGATGGGTTAGGAGAAGTCTAAGATAGAGCCAACTTACCCTATCAAAAGCCTTCGAGAGGTCAATATTTAGAATTGCTCCTTTTAAATTCTTGGTTTTTATGTTTTGAATCCCTTCTTGTGATACTCCTATAGCTTCATGAATCTTCTTGTTTTTAAGGAATCCAAATTGTTCCAAAGAGATGAATCTTCTTTGAGCAATAATTTTTTCCACCATCTTATAGGTGATGTTATAGAGGGAGATAGGCTTGAGGTATTCCAGGGAAACTAGGTTTTCTCTTTTCGGAATGAGTGCAATGAAGGTGGAATTTAGGGTAGGATGCATATGCCCATTTACCTGAGATTTTTTTACCAAATGGAGTAGATCAGGCCCTATTGTGTCATATAGATCAAGAAAAAATTCAATGGTGCATCCATCTAGCCCTAGGATTTTGTCCTTTTGGAAACTATGTAGAGTTTCTTTCAGATCATCCTCAGAGATCTCCTCCATAAGCTCCAAGTTATACTCTTCTCAATTTCATCTTGGGAGGAATTGGGAGATATGTATCACTTCCTCAATCATTTCCTGGTTTTCTACCTTGAAGAGTATTTCAAAGTGTGATTATTGATCCCATACAAGTATTCAAAGGAGGAGTGAAACTCATTATTGGAGTTTTTAAACTCCCAAATAGTGTTCTGCGTTTTTATTCCATTTGCAAAAGACTAGAATAATTTTTTGTTGTCATCACCACATTCCATCCAGATGGCTCTCCTTTTTAATCTCCAAACTTCCTCCCTTTCTTTCAAAATCTTGTTTCTGGTGGATTCCAAGGAGATCGAATTTTCCTTGTCATCTTGAGTGTGAAGGACACCTCCTTTTGAATTTTGAAATTTAGCTATCTCTACTTCAATCTGAATAGGATACTGATCCTCTACCTCCTTTTGAAGTTCGGACCATTCTTTGAGAAGAGGTTTTATTTGGGAGAGATTTTGAGCAAAATGTACTACAACATGGCTCCCTTCTTCATCCACATAAGGAATTTGATTTGTTTGGATTAGTCGAATCACTTTCTCATTTTTTAGCCATGCTGCATAGAATTTGAAAGGGCTAGCTGGTTTTTTAGGACTATTCGATATTTCTAGACAGATAGGGAGGTTATCAGAGTTCCCACCAGAATCAAGCCATTATAAGAACATCAAGTTCTTACTTAGAATACTTTATGCCGCAAAAAACATGAGTCCATCCTCTTTGATATTTTGTTCTCCCCTATTTTTATGTTGTTCCAAGTAGGTTTTATCTCTTAATTAGTGAATACACTAGAAGACAAATATTTTGTAACCGAATGTTGAGGAAGCCCAAAGGGCAGGAAAACCAAGGGTAATTTTGAAATGTATAAATATAGGTGAAGTCAAATAGGAAAGGGAATTTTCACTAGCATAGTTACCGAAGCTTGTTGTAAGAAGAACTATTTCCTTTTAGAATAAATAAGATGGAATTTTGTTGGAGAGAGTATTGCATAAGCCTCAAAGCATGTTGTATAAAGATGAATGAAGAACTATTTCTTTTTTAGCGCTATATACAATCTGTGAGATCGTTACTAACCCTATGAACTATTTCTGAGTTATGACTGATTTTATGTTATGTGATGAATCTTATGCAATAATGAATGATGAATGTTTTAATATCACTGAGCTATCTCTGTGTTAAGTTTCTACTGTATGTATGTATCCTAGATTTATCATTTATCTGTAGAGTTCTTTATGAAAACAATACAATACATCATTCATTCTTATTTAATATCAATATTTCTCCCTGGGGATAGGATAGAATAGATTTAGATTAGTTTTTTATGTTTCTATTAGAACAAAAATATTGGAGCACAAAAGATATTTTATTGATCGCGGTCCACTTCGAGAGGGAAACCTCCTTTGAGCGAGATTAATACAAAATAACTCTTCAATGATTTCATTGGCCTCAACACTTAGCTATATACTAAGTCTAATATAAACAACTATTAATCCCCATGAATAAGGGATAATACAACATACTAACTAAATGACTTAACATCAACTATTAATCCCCATGAATGTGGGATAATACAACATACTGACGGGAGGACTTACAAAGCATATGCATCCAATAAAATATACTAACAAAATAAAGAGGAGGGTTGACATGTGTTCTTAACATCTCGTCCCTCTTAGAAAATCTTTTTCCTCAAATCTTAAGACGTGGAAACTATTGTTGAATTTCAAGGAGTGGTTCCCATGTAGCATCCTTTGGTTGCATGTTGTGCCACTGAATTGAAGACCTTTATGATGGACTGAGAGAGAAGCTGACAAGTGTGCTTATTGAGGATGGCCTTTGACTCTGAAATGATGGATCCTTCATTATCCCATTCTCGTAAAACAAATTTCGCGCTGATGTTGGTGCCAATCACTTGATGAATACAAGAATGAGGAAGTGCCAATTTATAAGCAACATACCCAATCTTTTGAAGAACTGTATATGGGATAGAGATATTTGGAGCGAGCATTTGATGCCCTTTTACTTTCAAGGAGGATTGCTTGTAAGGCTGCAAATGAAGAAAAACCATATCACCAACTTGAAAAGTGCACTCAGAATGGTGCTGATCAGCCTATTGTTTCATGCGGGTTCTTTCCAGGTGAATATTGTCCTGCAGGAGGTGAAGAATATGATGTCGATTTCAAAGAACCATGTCAACTGCCTGAACTGGTGAACCGCTGGCAGTGGATGGAAGGAGTATTGGAGGTGCGTGACCATAAACTACTTCATATGGAGTCATTTTAGATGTAGTATGGTAGGAATTATTGTACCACCATTCAACGAGAGGAAGCCACTTTTCCCACTGGTGTTGTTCTTCAGAGGTGAAACAACGAAGATAAGTTTCCCAGTATTTGACTGTAGTCGGACAATCTATTGGTGGGTGATAAACTGAACTCATATGGATTTTGCTGTCACTGAGGCGAAAATGACTTGTGAAAGTTGTGTTGTAGTTTGAGACAATGAAAGAAGGGTATTCTATGAAGAAGGAATATTTGGTCCATGAAAATTTGTGTGATTGAAGAGGTGGTATATGGATGGTTGAGAGCACAAAAAAGATTATATTTGGAGATTCGATCCACCACAAAAAATATTACGGTCTTCCCTCCATATTTAGGGAGCCCTTGAATGAAATCCATCGAAATTTATGTCCAAATCCTTGTAGGGGTGGAGAAAGGTTCGAGCAATCCAAAAAGGAGTGTAGTTTCACCCTTGTGGTGCTGACAAGGAGCACATTCAACAACCATATGTTGAATTTATTGTTGTACCCCCTTCCAAAAGAAGTTACGTCACACCGACTCATATGTTTTGATGAAACTAGAGTGCCCTACTGATGGAGAAGCATGGAGTGCATAAAAGACCACATTTTTAAGATCTGTGCTCTAGGGAAGCACCAGACAACCTGTGTATCTTAGAGAAAATCCATCCCAAGATGAATGCGGTACCATAGAAGGGTTACTGGAAAACTAGTGGATGATTTCAAATAAGGAGGAGTCATTGACATAGCATTGTTGAACAGAGTGTAACCAAGTTGGAATAGGCATAGAAATAACTGAAAGACAAACATGGGCATCAAATGTGTCAAAAAGAGCATCTGCCACAAGATTGTCCTTAGCCTTCTTGTATGTGATCTCATAGTCATAATCCTTGAGTTTGCTAACCCATTTTTGTTTTGTTGGGGCTGAGACTTGTTGTTCTAGGAAATATTTCAGACTCTGGTGATCAGTCTTGAGGAAGAAAGGATTCTCTAAGAGGGATGGCCACCAATTTTGTACTGCATGCAAAATAGTCATCATTTCCTTCTCATATGTAGAGGTGGAGAAATTATTTCCAGAAAGGGATTTTTTAGTGAATGCAATGAGATGTTCATCTTGAAAGAGGACAAACCCAAGTCCAGTGTCGTAAGCATCACTCTCAAGAGTGAAGGGCTTGGAAAAATCAGGCATCTGAAGGGTGCATCGAAATAAAATATCCAAGGGAGTAGTTGAGACCGTTGAAGGTTGCATCTGAATGAAATGGAGTTGAGCGATGACACCATGTGAATTCATATAATGGATATTTTGCATGCGATTTGAACCGATGATTTTGAGAGAACCTAGTTGTAAGCCATTGAATGTGTGTGTGTTCCCATTGACTGAAAGCTGCATCCATAGTTCAACAAAATCCCATAAGATGGGTCCAAGTGTGCGTAACCATTGAGTACCCAAAATCACATCACATCCTTCGAGAGGCATGGAAAACATGTTAGAGTGCAATTTATAATATCCAATAGAGATACACACATTGTGACACTTTCCTTTGCAAGGTAGGGTGCTCCGATTGGAAACCATGACTTTAAAGATGGATCAAGGACGAACAAAACTATCAGTTTGTTTAGAAATATGAGGGTCAATGAAGTTGTGGGTGCTACTAGAATCAATGAGTATTTTAAGAGGGAGATTCTTGAAGAAACTCGTAACCTGCATGGTTTATGGGGTGGTGACTTCGGCTAAAGAATGGAGAGATATCTCTAGGTGTTCATCATGAGAATGAGGGTGAACAGGCAGTTGCTGAATGTCGGCTTGATCGTCTACTAGATCCTGAGTAGCTTCACAAATTTCAAGTGCAGGAGGAGAAACCACATCCAAGAGATAGAGATTTTGTTCAGTACATTGATGTTCCCAGGTGAATTTATCATCACAATTATAATGAAGTCCTTTTTCCCTACGTCCCGCATCTCGGTTTCAGACAAATGTTAGATAGGAGTGGTTCTAAGAATTGGAGGGATTGGATGTCTTTGGGGAACCATATTTATGAATGGAACAAAAGTGTATTTGTGGCATTGCTGAGCCCTAATCTTGTCCTCTGCCAACTTAGCCAACCCTTGGATTTCCATCATTGTGTTGGGACAGAAAAATTTAACGTCAGATCGGATTGTATCTTTAAGACCACTAATAAAACAAATACTGTAGAATGCATCAGAAAATCCTTCTGTGTGCTTGACTAATTTCTCAAATTCTGTCTGATACTCTTTCACAGTGCCAGTCTAGTGAAGTTTGGTGAGTGCTCCTATGAATTCATCAAAACCAATAGGGCCAAATCGATGCAAAAGGAGTTGACAAAAATCTATCCATTAGGGCTCTTCATGATCCTTGATGTACCAACAGAACCATTGAAGGGCTTCACATTCCAAATGAAATGATGCAAGTGGGAATTTGGTGACATCAAAAGTGTTATGCATATTAAAGTATTTTTTTTCCTTAGGTATCCATCTAGTTGGATCATCACCATTGAAGTGAGGGAAATCAATCTTCGGCCTACGAAAGTTGCTAGAAGTAGAGAACTCAGTGTCTACAGAAGACTCGGGCTGTTGTTGATTGCCCATGGCTGAATGTTGAAGATGGAGGTTGAGAAATATTTGATCAAGATCTTTGAGTTTGGTCTTGAGGACGACAAGTTCTTCTTTCATTTGTCTATTTTCTCTTGTGCAGGTAACAACTATAAGCAAGATTTTTTTTTTTGGAGATGATATGTGGCGGCTCTTAGAAAAATGTGCTTTACCAACTGGTAATAAATATGGACACCAAGTATGTTTGGATTCCTAAAGGTTGATGAGAGTCACTCGACCACCAAGGCTGTCTGATGACTTACGTATTGGGGCAATACCCCTCACTCCACGGCGTAGGTAAAATTGCTAACCACTTGGCCAAAAAATGACAACTCTTTGGTTTTCCTCATGGGTGGGAATCTAGTCAATTCGGTGGGGGTCGTTGCCCTTTTCCTTGGTGTTAACACTGTTACTTAGCAGAGGAACAAAAAACCATAGTGAAGAAGAAATAATAGTTACTTGTCAAACTTTGGTTAAATGTTATAGTATAAGAGTATGACGAAGGGCAAGTAAACGATGAATCATCGTGGGATCCAATGGTGCAGAGCAAGGGAATGGAAATCGAAGGTCTATAACATGTCCGCTTTATAAAGATGAAAGAAGGATAAATACATATGAGACGTTTGATGAGACATGAAGATCAACGGTCGTCAATCCAGCTCAATGAGATCTACGGTCACTATGAACTCCGCCCTATAGACTTGCGCGCTTGATAAAATGAAGGAGGCTAGCGGAATTGAGTACGTGTCTCTTGATCCGATGGCTGAGAAATAAAGGTGAAATAGATCAATGGTCGTTGATGGATCCAGAGCGGGAAGTTGCGTGGTAGTTGGAGGTAAATGGCGGTAGCGGAATAGAAACCACTGTACATGTGGTTGATCGTGGTGCATTGCGGAGGCCAAAGCGGTTTGGTGGAAACCGCCAAAGGAGGTCTCCGGAGTGGGGTCCTATATACATAAATTTGACTTGCTCAAAGGTTATTTTATTGGTGCTGGACGAATGAAAAGGACCTATGTGCTCATCAATCTCTATAGTCAATTTCGAACACACGCAGCCATAGTAAGAGGTAAGGCTCGAACGCCCATAATTCATCCATCTAATTACCATTATCGACTGAATTATGAACCAAGGAAAATATTTAGAAGGGTGTGGTCATATTTTGGATGACAGAGAAGACTATCTGGTTGATAGGGACAGAGGGGTGTGCGACCCTTTCCTCACGGGGTCTTCACTTAGTGAAACTATGCCATAGCACGTTCGTTCGTGGCATATGAAACAATACCCCTATTTTCAAAAAATATTGGAAAATACCTCCAAA
>LPNX010600291.1:5129-63386 GCA_001517045.1 Pseudotsuga menziesii
AATTAATAAACAAATTCAATTTAACTACAAATTTTCAAAAATCTGGCAGCATTTCTGCTTGCCGGTACACATTTTAAACATGAAAATAATAAAAACATACATTTACCTTATTTTAAAATAAATTTTATAAATTTATCAAAAAAAAAAAAAAAATTCCATTTAAATTGAAAAACAATTATTTAAACTGAAAAACAATTATTTTAACTGTTACCTCTTGGGTCTGACGCCATCGTGACGAGGTTGGGTTGCTTCGGGGTGTTTGGTTTGCTTCAGGGTGCCAATGGGTGCCAATGCTCACGTTGCTTTCACTTCGTATCTCGGTCGAGCTTTCACACTGTGGTTTTGTGAAACAAATGGTGGGGGCCCGCGACCCCTATTTATAATTTTTTTTATACAGGCACCTCGGTCGAGGTAAATACCTCGACCGAGGTATTTATTAACCCTTGGTCGAGGTTTTAATAGCTCGACCGAGGGTTAGTAAATACCTCGGTCGAGGGCTTAAAATAATCTCGGTCGAGGGCTTGATAAAATCTCGGTCGAGATATAAAAACCTCGGTCGAGGGCTTGTTAAACCCTCGACCAAGGTGCTTTTTTTCATTTTTTCCAAAATGCGCTTGCCAAAAAGTGTTACCCAGGTCCGCAGATTCACCCAGAAGCATATAGATGACTTCTCCAAGTGGCGGAATTTGATTGTTGAAGTGGAAGTATGATAATGGATGACCTTTAGTGTGAATGGTAGCCTGAATGGGCATCCAAATGGGTGTCTGAATGACCTGTAACATAAATTAGTTCATAAATACGGATTTTGAGCGAAATTGATGTTGGGTTGTTGCTTGAGTTGATTGTCAGTTGGGTTTGATGGCTTCAAACTGTGGTTGGGTTGTCGGTTGGGTTCTATTGGTTGCGTTACACGATTTTGTACCTTTCCATCTGCATGGTTCGTGCGCCTGCACAATATATAAAAAATGCATTAGTAAAAAAACAAGTATGAAATAACATTTGCATAATATATATCCAACGTGATATGTTATGCATTAAACCCTGCGTTAAAAAACAAACAAAATTATCAAATGAAAAATCCACATCACATTTCCTTTGTCTTATGTCACCATATGGCATAACAAAGATTCTAATTTACATAGAAAAGTTTCATAATTCTCTTATGTTATCATATGTCACAAATATATATCGTGGTTGAATTTAGACTTTAAACAATTGATTTTAACCATTTGCCATGAATGAATTTTAATTTAAATAATTAAATTTTTACCCTTTTCATGATTAATAAGATTTTCAATTAAAAAAAAATTAATAAAATGGGTAAAATAATATTTATTTTAATGTTTCACATTTTTAACTATTTTAAATCCAAAACTTCAGCATTAAATAATGACTTTGATTTATATATGCAGGTATACGGAATCAACGAGAGCCAAAGGGAAATGGTAGATCAGTTCATTAACAAAGTAAGCCAAACCAATAAGAAACATGCAATCAAACTCAATGCGAAACTTAGGACCGAAAGAGGTACCGAATAGAGTACCAGAATGAAGGTTGTATGGACCATAAGACATCAAAAAGAAGTAGATTAGGTTCTCTTTGCGTTTAAGATTTTTCATTAATAAAATAAAGTAAAGATAGCCTTATTGAACATATATGTACTAAATTATGGTAGATAGGATGATAAATTAATGTAAATAACATCATTATAAAAGACAATTCTGGAGCCCAACACACTCCTCTCTCATACTCCATTTGGATCAACCCCCAAATTCTGCTCACCCTCCATACCATCCCTCTCACACTTTGTTACTCCTAGAAACTTACTTCCCACTCCTTTTAGCTCAGCCTCCCATGCACCCATCTCTACATATCCCCAAATCCCTCACATGCCCTTGCTACTCACTTCAACATCCCCCTGCCCCTTGACCACACTTCCTTCTACATCTCCCTTCTCCCACACTTCTCCTATCCCAATTTCCACTCTCCAATGCAGACCTCCCTGTAGCACTACTCCACACCCTCTCTCCCTATGTAGCACTACGCCCATCCTATACACTTGTACGTCTCCCCTCTACACCATCGCAGACCTCTCTTTGCGTCTCCCTATACTTCAGAAGTAAATTTGAACTTGAAATACGACATTTTTGATGTCTGAAATTCCACAGACACGTGTCTGTTATTTGACGACATCATTTTTTTTTTGGCGTCGGTGGGAATTCGTTGGTTATTCGATACCATTTCAAACATTGTCGGTATTTGGACAGCATATCACCATAAATTAGGCAATTTTTACTTAAATTAGGTGTCTAAATTTTGACGACAAGATGTCAAATAACTGACAAATATCACTTCAATCCGACACCTGGAAGCCATCATTTCAATTAAATCTTCTTCAGATGTCATGGCCTAGGCGTCGAACCTCTGACAGCCTGTAGATGGCCTAGGAGTCGAAAATCTAGTAGCCTTAGGATGGCCTAGGCATCGGAAATCCAACAGTCTGAGGATTTTTTAAAAAACATGCTTCAGATCACATTGATCTTTGACATTGATCAAGCTGGTATCTTGATCTGTGTCCTTTTCTTTCGATGATCTACTCTAGATAATACTTCAAGAACATTTTCTTCTTCCGTGCAAATATTTATCTTTATTTGATTATTTGATCTCTCTGGTAGAGTTGATAACCATGAATTATGTTTCTTCAAGATCTTTCTTTTCTTCTTCAGAATGGAATTTTGATGCAAAGAAGTGTTTGGAACTACCCTAACTTCATTGTCTTTAGTCACAGATGTAGAAAGCACATGATCTTTGACATTAGGAACATAATTTTCATGAATATTTTCAAAATATTTTTCACCCTTCAAATTTTCTTTACAGATTCAAACTTGAATTCTCTCTTAAGTGTTTCCATATTTAAAATATTCAAAATTGTTGACAATGTTATCTATCACTATTTTTCTATGATCTAGGAACTCACTTTCAGGAACTAATCAAGAACCTCTAATTTCTTTTTCCATTAACAGAAGGATATGTGGGCAAAATTACTATTTGTAAACCCTTATCTAAAAGAAGTTTTCCTGTAAGATCTACATTTTCAAGTGATGGTTGTCCTCCATCAATAGAAATCACCCTATTTAGTCTGCTTACTTTCCAATACGCTAGCTCCCACTCCCAAAACTACCCTCTATTATCCACTTTGCTGCTAGATGCATTACGCCACTCATAGAAGTGATGCTTCCCAAACATTGCATGTAAGTGGTTGCAAAATATAAGCAGAGATGGAATGATTCACAAATTCACTTTCATAGTGCTCTCTAGTATCTGTAGATGCAGTGAATGACATTGGAAAGTGTACACAAACTATCTTAGACACAAATGCAGTGAATGACATTGGAAAGTGTACAAAAACTATCTTAGACACAGGATCCTTTGATTCACCATCCCATTGTCCAAGGTATAAGTCCACTTTCTAAATTCTATCATTGTTTAGATGTCCAAACAAGTTTGTAGGCCCATGGAGTATGATATTCACAGTGTCAACTTTTCCCACAAAATGGTGTTTTGAAACCTTTTCCTATAAAACATTCCTCTAATATTTCCATGGAAAATTTGGGATAAATATTCATAGACCTATAACACTCTCCATCATACTGTCACCCAGAAGTTGAGGATATGAAAAACATTTTAGATTCATCCTACATGCAGTCATCATACCACTGAAAATTGTAACATACATCCTTGCTCCTGACTTTACAACTGTAAACATAATTGTTTACAAATATGGGTTATTATGAGAAACAAATATGGAGGTTTCATGTAGCAGTATCCTTAAAACCAAGTTTTATATGGGTTGAATATTTCAAAGAGTAGTATACTCCTATGGATCGTATCCTATAGACAAAATAGACCAATCTAGAAAATTGTTTCAAGGCACATAGGTTGTGTACCAAACTCTACCTACATGATGTCCTATCACATTGTCCACTTACAAAAAATCATGTGTTGTAGCATAGTCAATTAGACCCACACAAATTTGGCCCAATCAGATGAAAGAAAGCTCAGTCCCCAACCACATACCTCTGGATCTTCTAGGAAACAGTACAAATCATGAACAATAGGAATCTCATTACACATTTCTTCTTAGCTTTGAATATTATAAGAGCTAATAGTTGACTACACCATTTTTTTCTTCTTCCTTGGCTTTATCTAGTAGTCCCATTGACCTATTTGTGGTCATTTGAAATACACCAATAAAATTATATTATCATAACTTATCTTGGAACCTATCAAAAACTTGTCCATTTTATGCTTTTGGATCACCAGGTCTCAAATGTTACCTATTTGAACATTATCTTTGTACTCTCAAATGACTTTTCAGTTCTAACAAAATAAGCACCCACATCAATTGATGAGGAAACTAAGCATAAACTGCATACACCATAATATATTTGCTACTAACTCAATTGTTACTATATCTATTACCTTATCCTACAACATGTACCATCTATCTATTAAATTGAGCACATAGATCTGTGGACAAACACACAACTCACATTATAGATCACACAATTTACTCAGTTATTGAAGAATGAAACAGTGCAAAAATGGCTTGCAGCTGTGAATGCTTTTCATTAATCAAAGAGTAATTAGATAGATAATTACAATGAAGTACAATGGCTTTAATAACCACAAGCAATTCGAATCCACATGAGGAAGTTCAAATTGATTAGACTCTACTTGACTGTAGGTAACCAAGACCTTGTCTAAATCACTATCGAAGGACTCAATAGTTAACTGACCTTTTCTAAACCATAACGGGAGTTCATCAGAGCTCTAAAACACAACTCGAGTGTTACATTCAGTGTTGACTAAGGTTAACTGACAGTGGTAGGTGAGAAATGCACCCCACATGAGTGCAGTCAAGTAAACCTAGCACTAATTGAATGTAGAGGACTAGAACTGAATGTAACTAACTCCTAACTTAGCTTGACTAGTCATCAACTGAAGTGAACTGACCTTGGTTGGTTTCGGCACTCCCAGTGTCTTCCTAAATTGTAGGGATTGGTCTAGGAGGCTCCTAAACTGATGCAATCAAGTGCAATTAGTGGTAGTGAGCCTCAATTAGTGTTCCCCACACTTTAGTAACTAAAACATGTGCCCTAATTAGGTCAAGTGGACCCAATGGTGTTAATGACTATAAATAGACTGGATGGACTCCTAATTTAGACATGAATCCCAATTTAGACATATGACCAAATTTGGACAAAGGAGGATTAATAATCCTAAAACCCCCCTAAATGCTAACTTGGACAATATGTGGGCCCTGGTAACTAAGCCCATAGGTCACCCATTACATCAAGTAAAGTAAACTACTTAAAAACAAGGTGCTGGGGAAAAACCACATGGGAAAAAATCCCCCCCTCTAATTAAGTAGGTAGAATCAGGATCAATCTAGTTCTTCTATGCATAGGTATCCTAGGGCCTGGCATGTGAACCTCTCCATCATTATGTCTGGAGGAATCTTTCTCTTTGGAAGAAGAATGATATGCTCAACTAAATCAGAAATATAGACAATTGCCGGATGAAGACTGGACCCATGTAGAGCAACTGAAGTCAACTGAAAAGTGAGAAAAGGTTCTTGAGAATTCAGAGAATGTGAGGAACACTCAATAAATTTATATTTTGCAGCCATGAATAGCAAACCATGAGTGGTAAGAACAGCCCCAAGTGTTAGGAGTAGGTGTCTAGGCGGATGCATAAAATCTTCCTCATTACTAGTTCTGTGAGGAGATGAGCATGTGATCAATGATAGAGAAGCACTGGGATTGTTGAGAGTGAATGCTTGAGCTCCATAGTCTGATATAGATTCTGAAATAGATAATGAATCACATAATAAAATATCAGCAACCTCATATGAGGAAACTAACACCAAATCCCCATCAGCAATTTTGAAGAGAAAGTGTGGTACTTGATTTTTCACACCGGAATTGGTGAGAACAGCTACAAGCATGACTGAAGGCTTTTGGATTTTAAAATATGAACCAAATAATATTAGATCATAAAGTAAATCAGATCTAAATAGGTTCAAAATAGATCCAAAACTATGAAATGGAATCAAATCCCCAGCAACAGTTTTGTAGGAGACTTGCGGTACTTGTTTCTTCACACCATTGATGAGAACAGCTACAAGCGGTATTGAAAGATTATGAATTTGATATATTAAACCAATAAATACCAGATCAGATCTAAATAAGATCATATCATATCCAATAAGGTTAATATCAGATTCAAATAAATGGTTAACCGAGACGGTGGATGCACAACTTTCTTCTTCTTCAAAATTCTGAATTTTGGTGCATGCAATCCTGCAGGAATTTGCTAGAAAATATAGATCATGGGGAGAAAATGGATCACCTTGGTAATCTAATATTTCTTCCAAAATATCCAAGGTATCACATATTTTCACACCAGAAGCAACATTAGAGGGAGAAAAATCAAATTTCTCTTCACTTTCGGAAGCAATTACTGGTAAATTTTGCACAGAATTGAAAGGAAAATCACCAGTGAATGTTTGCATGGAAGTGCAGCAGAAGTTTTCTTCAATATCAGAGATTTGAATGTCTTCTTTTGTTCCAGCAATATGAAAATATGATATATCAGAGATCTCATGAACTTCTGGAGCATCAGGAGAAGGAGTCACTGCATGGAGACTGTCTTCAATTCGAATTGACTGTGTAGAAGTTTCTGCTTCTTCTTCATCTTGAACAACTTCATCAGAGAGAGTGGAGGCTGAGATTTTTGGATCAAGAGTGCTTATGGTGCTGGATATTCTCTCCAAATTGCTATTATGATCCTCATCAATCACTCCAAAGGTTCTGTCCAATCTTGTCCAGAGTTCCTTCGGGTCTTCAATAGATCTAATGACGTAGTGCAAGCTAAGAGAAAGTCCTATTGCTATTGTTCCAAAATCTCTATCACTTATATTCAGCCAATAAATATTTCTAAAATATTTTTTATCAAGTCCAATAGACACCCGACAAAGACCTTGTCTCATCAGATATGAAATCATCTCCTTCTTCCATTCTGAATAGTTTGAGGACAGGGTAAGAGAAACCAATGAATCCATTCGAAGTTGTACCTGCAAACCAAAAAAAGGGCACCATAAGGTTGGACAGCCTGCACTTTTGGAATTTTCTTCACACCCAGCTTAGTTAATCAAGCAAGCTTGATCAACAATTCCTTTGCTTGGGGTATTAAGTGGTAAATTCTCTGCTTCTGGTGTAGTGCTGGAAGGAGCAATTTTGCTCAAAAAATGATCTAGTAGGAGATCTGAGGAGGAGAAGTGCCTTGTTCACCGAGGCTCTAACACCATATTAAATTGAGCACATAGATCTATGGACAAACACACAACTCACATGATAGATCACACAATTTACTTAGTTATTGAAGAATGAAACAGTGCAAAAATGGCTTGCAGCTGTGAATGATTTTCATTAATCAAAGAGTAATTAGATAGATAATTACAATGAAGTACAATGGCTTTAATAGCCATAAGAAATTCAAATCCACATGAGGAAGTTCGAATTGATTAGACTCTACTTGACTGTAGGTAACCAAGACCTTGTCTAAATCACTATCGAAGGACTCAATAGTTAACTAACCTTGTATAAACCATAACCAGAGTTCATCAGAGCTCTAAAACACAACTCAAGTGTTACATTCAGTGTTGACTAAGGTTAACTGACAGTGGTAGGTGAGAAATGCACCCCACATGAGTGCAGTCAAGTAAACCTAGCGCTAACTGAATGTAGAGGACTAGAACTGAATGTAACTAACTCCTAACTTAGCTTGACTAGTCATCAACTGAAGTGAACTGACCTTGGTTGGTTTCAGAACTCCCAATGGCTTCCTAAATTGTAGGGATTGGTCTAGGAGGCTCCTAAACTGATTCAATCAAGTGCAATCAGTGGCAATGAGCCTCAATTAGTGTTCCCCACACTTTAGTAACTGAAACATGTGCCCCAATTAGGTCAAGTGGACCCAATGGTTTTAATGACTATAAATAGACTATATGGACTCCCAATTTAGACATGACTCCCAATTTAGACATATGACCAAATTTGGACAAGGGAGGATTAATAATCCTAACACTATCAAAAGAACACAAATAGGATATCACACTATACACACTTACCCTACAATTACCAATATAGATATGCAAATTTGGAATAAAACCATGAACTTTAATGATTTATAATCCAATTTGGAGGGGCATAACACTACAACAAATCCTAGAATTCACGTCTATTTAGCATCCCTTTTTTAGTGTAATTTTTGTTTACATTGAGTGGTCAAACTAGACACTAAATGGGACGCATCATGGACAAAACTTAAAGCGTCTCAAAAAACGTCTTTTTTTGCTTCCTAGATAGCATCCTTTATGATGTCCAAAATAGCATCTCTTTTTTTGCTTCCTAAACAACGTCAAGGTTTTCTTCCATAATAGCATCCAAATTTGCTTCCTAAGCAATGTCGAGGGTTGCTTCCTAAATAACGTCCTATTTTGCTTCCTAGCGAGTGTTCGGTGTTGCTTCTTAAATGAAACCCCTGTTAGTGCCATATTTGCATCCTTAATAGCACCATGTTAGCATCCAAATTAACATCCAATATTTCATCCATTTTTTCTACCACTTTAGCATCCCATTTTGCACCATGTTTTACTTCCAAATATGTGCCAATTTTCTCTTCCAAATTTGCACCAGTTTTTGCTTCCTTTTTTGCATCATGTTTTGCTACCAGAATGACGCCAAATATTTATTCTATTGTTGCACCATATTTTTCTTCCTATGTAGTGCCATGTTTTGCATTGAAATAACATCTTATTTTTCTACCATATCAACGCCATGTTTGGCTTCATCATTAGCGCCACATGTTACATCCTTTTTAATGCCTAGTTTCGCGTCTCTCATGTTTTGGTGACTAATTTAGTCATTTTTAGTAATTTTATATACAAGTTTTGGTCATTTTGTTTGGTCACCTATCTCTTATTTTTTGCTTACTAATTTGGTTGTTTTTAACTGATATTATAATATCATTAGGGCATGGAGGAATCGAACCACCAACCTCCTGCTTGTAAGGCAGACAATCTTCCATTGAGCTAGAACCCTTTAAGAATTTGGGAACCTAACTTATAGAGTCCTCTATAATGGTAAAAATGATCAATACACAACTTTTAGTATCTAATGGTCGACAAAGGATGATAGATTGTATTATCCTCAACATGGGATTGATTACATTCCTTGGTTCTTTGTATATCATTTTCCTATGATTGTAAGTTTCTATCATTACAGTACCAACATCTGCAGCTTGTAAGGCAGTAGCATCACCTTTTTCCTGTAATCTGGTGGTATCCTGGGATTAATCTAATTGAGTGTCATCAACTGGTTGAGCCCTCTATATTTTAGAAACAAAATTATCCTCAATTCCTCATTCTATTGTGGTGCCACTCATTCCTCTAAGTTGCTGACTATCATCAACCCAGCTACTCAAACGATTTATTAGTCGCCCACTTTGAATTGTTCAGTAAATAGAGTCCAAATGGGATGGAGCTGAAGTACTTTCAATATTACTCTATGCTAAACAAAAGAGATGAGGGACACAACATATGTAAATGAATAGTATCAAGTTCCTTCTCATCCCAATGTGTAAGGGGCACCCTCAGACAGGAAGGTACCCGGTCTATCTTTAATGAACTAAATTGACTTTCAGAGACTAATAAAATGAAAAAAATTGAAAGACTAATCCTTTTAGAACAAGACACTACAATGCCTCCCTATTTAGAAGAAATCCTACCTTGTTTTGTTGAAGATGGACTAGGAAACCATTTGGTTTGAGTGGGCAAAGTGTCTTTGTGGCCCACCAAGTAAGTGGCCATTTAATGATTCCTAGTGGATATGGTGCAAACATTAACAAGAGTATCTTCATGAAGAGGATAATAGAACTCTAAAATTTGACTCCTCTTGGTGAGGTGGCTAAAATAACTCCAACTCATTGGCATTGACCATATCATATATGGCAAATTGAGATAGAAGTCGAACTTGAAGGCCTTGGTACCCGTTTGTTGTGAGATTATGCAAGGACCATATTAAATGGGATTCAGCTTACAATGATATGGATTTTGAAATGTCACTTATCCAAATGCAACAAAACTAGATCATCAACCTAAAAATGTGGAGCAACTCAATGTCAATCATGGAGTGCCTTATACTTGGCCTTTGTTCAATGAACAATGACATGATCCTATTGTGGATCTTGGCCAAGTTTTCTAAAAATAACAAAACCTTCTATCTATGGGATGTGGATGGGGATTGGAGAGAAACTATAATTTCACAAAGATCAATTCAAATCCAAAACATAGCTCAAAATTTTCAGTGTGTAATTATTCAAAGATAAAGTCGGATGAAATTATGGCTTGAAATCATTAGGAAGTAATTATCAGATCTAAAAATTGGTTTTCTACTGCTATAAGAAAAATTCGACAATTATCTAGGATATTTTTTCAAATTTGAGAAAATTAACCAAAGTCAAAGGTGAGAAATGTGCACCTCCCCAACATAGCAACAAGCCTTTCCTTTTCAATCTGAAGTTCTTTTCTATCAGCTTGTGTGAGTCCAGAAGAATACTCATTTTCCATTTCTTGTGCATAAATTGAAGGTCCTGTTATTGCAAATATTGTTCAATTATTCATAGTAGCTTTAGTTGCAATATTACCAGTTGTTTCTATGAGATGGAAGGCATAGTAGCATGCTCCATACCTGTTGGAGAAATCTGAGAAACAGTTTGATGGCCCAAATTAGAAAAAGTGTTTAGCTGTGTAGAAAGGGATTGATTATTATGGGGAGTGTGATATGTTGTCTACATCATTGTAATCTCGTTTCCCATGTTTCTCCATACATTGTAACCATGATTTCCAAGTCGGGATGAGAGTAAAATTGAAGCAACAACTTCTTGTGTTCTACTTGAGCTTTCATTGATGCCATAGGATATCGTTGTGGATGTGGAGCAAAAGGAAATGGGATTCCAATGAAAGTTTGCTATGATTTCCCACTACCATCCAAATGGTTATTTGTCGACACACAATTGTTTTTTTTTGTCACTTCCTCCTATAGGATTTTAATCAAACCATTCTCTGTATATTCAAATAGGTTTTGCACTCCTATAAGTGTTCAAAGAGTAAAGATGCCTCCTTTGATAGAAATAACAACCAACAACTTTCCAGACACAAAGAATGTCCATGATGGACAAACTGTCAGTTCCATTGGATTCGTGACATCCGAGTACCACTAGGGGCACCGCTATCCGGTGGCTTCATGGACTAAAAGTTGTCTATTTTGATGGTTTGATTAGCAATTGTTGTGAAAAATACTGAATGAAATCATGCTTTTAAACATCAAAAATTTCCTTTCATGCTGGTCATTCCACTTCAAAGGCCTGTTGGTAAAATGAAACCTACTACAGGATATAACACACCAAAATATGAAGGAAATGATAGCTCAATATGATCGCTGGAAGAGACATTCTGCTACAGGAATACTTATAGGGACATAAAAAATAATGCCTCTATGTTAGTAGTAGATTTCTTGATCCATGATCTACTTGGTCAGGAAATAAGGAAGTGTGGTCGCTTTTAACTTTTCCTTATATGCCCCCCTTGGCAACACATAAGTGTGTCAGAATCCTTTTAAAAACACAAAGTATCTGCATGGTAATTGACTAGGTGTTGTGGGATAATGAGCGTGAAATTTGTTTCCACAATCCTCTGGTCAAACCACCAGTTGATTTCATTCTATTAAAAATACTAAGACTATTTTTGGTTCCCTTTCATAGCCATCCTCCAAGGATCATATTGCAAGGAAACTAGGCCACCCAATTTGACTGATTGTAGAGTTATCTCATATGGTGGAAGCCACTTATACATTACAAAACTAAGCAATAGGTAGCCAAACATAAATTATTTCTTGATGAGTGTGCATTCTTGCAAGTTGTCAATAACTCATTAAGAAAAAGGCACACCATTTAAGTTTTACCCCTTGAAAACAAAACTCTGCTATAGAAATGGTATGCAAGGAACATCCTATCTTCGATGCCTTTTGCATGACTTTGCAACGAATTCTCTAGCAAGAAATCTGGACTTTCTCTTTTAATTCTTTCACTCCATGCCTACTAGACTTATGGCACCAAGGCATCGATCAGAAAAAACTTAAGAATAACCATTTAATTTGTTTAGTTTGAGTGATGTACTTACAGGTAATCAACTTTTATCACAAATATGAAATAGATTATAGTTGATGTATAGAAATTTAATGTTGATTTAACATCTTAGAAATTAAATGTGGATCCTGGAGGGTACTAGTTGTTCCCAAATGTTTAATGGAAGAAATAAACTATTTTGGAAACTTAAGCAAGTATATTTTGCAAAGTTGAAGTCTTTTGCAGGGTACACTTAAAGATTTTATACTACGTATCACTAGGGCTTGTGTGAGGTGTTGATTTCTAAGTAGCATCAAGATCCATTCTATAGGAGAATGGTAGACCTGGTCAGGGACCAGGTGGTTTATTAGCATTCAATCTGGGACTGAAACTCAGCTTGGGGTGTGCCTAGTGGTACTTAGACAAGGATTTCTTGTCCAAGTACCACTAGGGACACCCCTGTCCCTTTGACCTACTTTTTTGGTCACTTGTTGAACATTAATAAAATTATCTTATCATATATCACTACAAAACAATAGGACCAACAATGAAATATGTCCTTTTGAGTCAATGGGTTTCTGGTTCAATGGTGAGTGCAGTGGGTTTCAAGCCACCCACCAAGGTCCCAATCTCACTAGCGTTGTGGATTGGATTGCACCTAGCGAGAACAATGCAGTTAACTTTGAAATACACCTAAATTAGAATAATTATATTTGTTATTATGAGATGGGGTTGCATCTATTAGCATAGTCATGTCTCTTAGGTACTATAGTATGATAGTATTCTTTACTTAATTTCATGAATTGTATCATTCGCATTTATTAATTATATTTCTATCCTCCACATTATGGGCTTGTCCCTGTTCTTGTGAATGCAAATGGAAACCATGACTACCTCAAGGTACATCATAGAGCTACAATAGGTTGTTTTATGTACTTCTGCCTATCTAGCTCGTTGAAGCAGATTTTTCAGAAGAAAAAAAAATGCCTTACACTCTCTCCAATTAGAATCAGTGACCATGGACATTAATTAAGTATGCATCTTGGTACAATATGTTCATGTAAAGGGAGAATGATGTCAAAATTTCTTGCAACACATTCAGAACTTGCAAACTATGTCATAACATGGTTTATTTGCACACTATATTGGTTCATATCTACGTAATCTTGCAACCCCCACAAATTTTGAAACTTGAAAGAACCGGAAAATAAGAAGACTTCACCCAGCACTCTTTTGTACCACAATTGAGTTCACTTGTACGATTTTATTAATATTTCTTTCAACTTAAATTACATTCGCACAATAGACCCCAGGGGTGTAGACCAAGTGTCAATAGAGTGTACTGTTAAGTCACTCCTTGTATCATCATAAAGTCAAGCCTCATCTAGCCCATGCCCTGTGGATGGGGGATGTATGGGTGCATCTAGGTGTATAATGGTAGTGGATGAAAATTGACCCCTTGTCACAGGAGTACAATCCCCGCCCTAGTTGCTGATTCCCCTAGTTTATAAAAAAATTACATTGGTACAATCATTTATTTATTATGAATCCCATTGCACATAGAGATCTTGAAATCCCCATGTGAGAAAAGCCATAAACACCACACCAGCTCAATCATATCAAGAAATAAATGGGACTTAATATAAAATTAAGGTCCTATTATATCCATTAAAATTTATATAAGGTCCCTCTAAAAACAGTCCACAAACATAGCAGTTGCAATCAACACCACTCAGACTACAACCAAGTTAAATTGTTAGCTCCCGTGTGTATCCTAGACAACCTGTCATGGATTTTAGAAGACACCATTAAATGTTATCCAAGGATAAGGTGACAAATCTGCAATCCTTTTCCACATGAGTAACACCTTTATGATAATGAAACACTCACATACATGTCTAGGTCAATATTCAACGGATAAGTTTGCAACAACCACAAAAGCATATAAAGAAATCTCCACAAGTGCACAAAGTCAATGTGTGTGCAATGTGTGCTGGCCATGATGACAACCCCTTAATGAGGAGGATACAAATGTCACTATGCTTGGAGGAATTGAACCCTGTGGCGGGGTGGGGGGCTAGGGAATATCACCACCCTGCTTGACCAACCAATCAAGCCCCCATAGACAATAAAAATAAAAATGGCATTGATCCAATTGCATTTTACTGAATTATCATGACACTCTACACACAAAGAAATCTTATTTGTATTTAGGGATACATGCCCACAAAATCTCTAATAAAGTAATGCTTTCATGTCTACATTAATAAAACATCTCAATTTAAGAATTCCATGCTTCATAAGAATCTCATATGTGTTACTTTTCGACTGTCGACACAAGATAACTATAAAAAAGCAAGTGTAATTTACTCATAAGTATTATCTAATACAAGCCAACACCCTACATTTTTTGCAAAGTTTAGATATTCTGATACAACAGAAGGAAACAAATTAAAACTAAACATTAGTGTTCATCAAAATAAGCATCTTAAAATGTTTATGTAGTTAACAAATAGAGTAACGCAGAGAGAACATTGATAACCACATAGTTACCTGCAAAAGAGGATCAGAAAAATATGATCCAGATGGGTCCCCATTAACAATAGTCAATCCCAACAAAGTCATAGGAATCCTTCTCCTTTCTCACAGAAGTTCCAGATTCCAATAACTTAATCAACGTTGCTATAACACTAACACCCTCTGTTACGGAGAGAAATTCCTATGGCTTGGGGTACCACAACAGACAGCTTTGACTCCAGAAATCAATCTTTCCCAATATGCAATAGAAATAAAATGTCTAACACTAAAGGCTCAGCCCTCGTACCTTATTCCAGACAGTTGAAGTAGATCCCCGTTGAGCTTTCCAATCTTCAGCTTGAATTGATATAATACTTCCTCAACAACAAGTAAACAATACAAGCATACTATATATCATGGTGTTAGATCTACTCTAGCATATATAATCAATAATGTAAAAGCATTTGACATATTCCAATGGATACAATATTCAATCAAATACACATCATTGGACAAGGAAAGATAGTTCTTATTAATATAAATCAGAGATTACAAGATAGATACAACCTTTGACGGCACGTCTGCGAATCGGAGAAACTGAATCCCCCACTTGGGCCTCCACCACCTCAATCCTTCATCACTTAGATAGCAAGCTCACTAGCAAAAGGAAAGCTTGGGAAGAACACAACAGTGCTCCAAAGGGACAAAGGGATGCAAACTCAAGCATAAATTCCGGCAACAACGGACTATAGTTTCAATGCTTTCAATCTCTCTATATGTCCCCCGCCCCTTCAATGTACCAAGGGGTTCCTTAAATAGCTTCACAAGGGATAATGAAGGGTCGAATCCAAGCGATCTCAAGGAATATGGAAGGCCAGGAGTCAAATGAGTCAGATCCATGTCAAGGAAAACTCCAAAATGATTTGGACTATGCACACATCCCGATGTACGTGGATATAGGGGTCAAACTCGCATATGTACACGGTTATCGGGGAAAAAACTGCGTATATCATCTTTTATATAGTTTTAGGGATGATCAAGGAAACATCAAAGGATAAAATATGGTCCATGGGGTCTAAAGAGTCTGCAGCAGGATAGGGGAAGGCCATACAAAGTGTGATTCACCTAGAGTGGTGAAATCCGCTATAACAGATGCCTCCTAATGTGTGAGGTCAGAGGGGTCATACGATGGCCGAAATACATTATAAGTCCATCCCAGAAGTGGAGTGATGAAGGATCCCAAATGGAAGACCAACCACCCAATTAGCATAGTACAATGATACAACTCTGCATATAACTGCAAGTACATATAGCAGTCCCGGATACATAAGAGTACAATGGCCATGAATAGGCATAATACATGATATCACATATGTGGTCATCGCCACGTACAATATACATAGATCAGAATCTCCATGATGAAGATATACAAAGGAACATGATCTCCAAAATGGCTGAATATATACAATAAATCGAGATCTCCATAGTGGCTGGAAATGTCTGACATACACTGGAATCAAGTCACGAGAGCTGAAATCTCATGAACACTGGCACGATCAAGGAGGTAGCATATAGGAGATTCCACCAGTCTGGAAGGTCTTCTACACAAACCGCTACGAGTACATGTCCTACTATGCGAATAGAGGTGTCGAGGTCGAACATAGTAGTCCATCGTCTGATTACCGGTCATTGATGTATACTGTTAACAGATGCGAGATTACCCATTGATAATGATAATGGGAATCAAGGTACTAGAGTGCAAACTAACAAGTGTGAATAGATGTGTTGAGGTCGAACACTTGAGAGAGTCCATCGATCAAGGGACATTGATGTATTCCCAAGAAACTGTCGATGGTGAGAGAACCTGCCACTGATGACCGCAAGTCTCAAGGCACTCAAAAGGACTCTAGATTCCAATCCCAAAATAAATGATCTGAAGTTGATGGGATGAAATCCGCTGGAAGGAGGGCATTAAGGCATCCCCCATCATCCAACACAAGGTACTTAGAAAAGCTGTCTAATGTGGAAGGACTCGATCATAAAGTGCACGAACCAGTAACTGTACCGGGAATGGCTGACATGCAAAGTCAAGATAACTGAGGAATGGCTGACACAGGTTTCAACTTCCTTCGAACAAGAGCATAACGGTGTATGGTGACTGAATGAAGGCAGCATAGACTCGATATACAAACTGGGACATCTCTGTGACACAGGAGGCATCAACAGAGGCTCCATAGGGACTGGAAGCTTAACCAGTCGATGGAGATAAACTCAGATAATGAGTACAAATCCTAAGTAAAACTATAACCCAACCAATGGATGTGATATACAGTGCTCTGTTCGAAGGAGACAGGACTCGATAGTTTCCAAAAGATAATATCTTTCCTTGTCCAGCTTTTTGGTTTTTTGATTTTTTTTTGGACTTTTTTAGTTATTTGAAAAGCTTGAAAAAAGAATAAACTAGCTTTATAGTTACAAACTAGGAGGAGACGAGTGTCATAAGGGAAAACAAACTAGTTCCAAGCAGTGGAACATACCTATGCTCAATGCAAGGATACATGTGTAGGATATCAACACTCGGGGGAAAATCCCCTCCTAGTAAAAAGGGAATCAAGCTTCGAAGGATAAAAATGGCTCTACATGGCTAGACATGAGACAAGCTCGGGCTATATGGCTGAAACGCAATGTCAGGGGAGCAGGCATAAAGCTCAATAAGGCAGTCAAATCTCATGATAATGCATTCACAACTTGACATAAGGGGATTTTGGAGGGAAAAAGGCCAGCATAAGATCAAGAGGAGTATGAGGCTCTTGCTAAATGTCATGGCAATACTATACAACAGACTCCCACACCCTAAAGGAGAAAACGTCGACATGGGCATAAAATGAAAAATAAGGCGCTAACTAGGGTACCCATGTAAGGTGGAACTCTACCACTCATATCATGCCACTTCTATAGCAGCAAGAAGGTTCTGTGACATAATAGAGTGGGTTCGTACCTAAGGTAATGGTGACATGGTCATAAGGTCATGCAAAATGCAAACGGTGGTGAACCTAACCTATATGCCAGTATAGACGTTATACCTGAGATTAGTATGAATGGTCTCTAGTCACAAAAGAAGCATCCAACAAACAACTTCAGACCCAAGGAAGACCCAACCACACTCACAACCCACCCAACAACTTCCCACAACATCAAACTCACTAAAAGGGAGGATGTACGTGACTATATAAAGAACAGCTACGTATGTACGTGCCTTTTGGCCAAACATCCCCGTATGTACGCGACTGTTGTCCAAAAACCCGCGTATACAGAGAAGGTAGTGGTAAAAAGCAGGTCAAGGCCAAACCAATAAAGGGGAGTGTCAATGGACAAACATACTATAAAATGCGACACAGAAACAGGGAGAAACAAAAAGCTAATCAATAATATCAAGCCCATTGTGCCCGCAAACCCCCAAATAAAAACAAGGAACATCCCCAGCGGAATCACCAATTCTGGCAACTCTGGTCTGCGAAACCAGAGATTCTAGGTTCGGCCCCCAGCGGAGACGCCAATTCTGTTACGGAGAGAAATTCCTATGGCTTGGGGTACCACAACAGACAGCTTTGACTCTAGAAATCAATCTTTCCCAATATGCAATAGAAATAAAATGTCTAACACTAAAGGATCAGACCTCGTACCTTATTCCAGACGGTTGAAGTAGATCCCCGTTGAGCTTTCCAATCTTCAGCTTGAATTGATATAATACTTCCTCAACAACAAGTAAACAATACAAGCATACTATATATCATGGTGTTAGATCTATTCTAGCATATATAATCAATAATGTAAAAGCATTTGACATATTCCGATGGATACAATATTCAATCAAATACACATCATTGGACAAGGAAAGATAGTTCTTATTAATATAAATCAGAGATTACAAGATAGATACAACCTCTGACGGCACGTCTGCGAATCAGAGAAAATAAATCCCCCACTTGGGCCTCCACCACCTCAATCCTTCATCACTTAGATAGCAAGCTCACTAGCAAAAGGCAAGCTTGGGAAGAACACAACAGTGCTCCAAAGGGACAAAGGGATGCAGACTCAAGCATAAATTCCGGCAACAACGGACTATAGTTTCAATGCTTTCAATCTCTCTATATGTCCCCCGCCCCTTCAATGTACCAAGGGGTTCCTTATATAGCTTCACAAGGGATAATGAAGGGTCGAATCCGAGTGATCTCAAGGCATATGGAAGGCCAGGAGTCAAATGAGTCAGATCCATGTCAAGGAAAACTCCAAAATGATTTGGACTATGCACACATCCTGATGTATGTGGATATAGGGGTCAAACTTGCATATGTACGCGGTTATCAGGGAAAAAACCGCGTATATCATATTTTATATAGTTTTAGGGATGATCAAGGAAACATAAAAGGATAAAATATGGTCCATGGGGTCTAAAGATTCTGCAGTGGGACAGGGGAAGGCCATACAAAGTGTGATTCACCTAGAGTGGTGAAATCCACTATAACACCCTCTCCAACAAGACAAACCTTGCAGGCCCCTGACTCTAAGAGAATCAAAACCACAATTATCAGTTATTCTCTTAACTAAGTATCGAATATCTACCCCTCCATCCGTCCCAACGATGATATTCTTGTCTTCCTATTAAAGAAGTTGTAGAAGTGAAATGAAGGCCTTCTCTTTTACTTGGGCCATATAATCTATGCTACCTTCAGTGACCAGTCTCAACACCACGATGGCATTACTAGATTCCTTCAACACTGGACACTCTTTATGAGAATATCCAAATCGCCTTGATGAATATTGAGTTTTTTGAAGAGCACATCCGGGTAACTCTGCATCGAAATATTTTGGTTGTACAAAATCTCTTTGCACCTCTTTGCATGCTCTCTTGCTTCTTGTAGATTCAATACAACATTAGACAAAATTTCCTTTCCCAATAACACGAACAATCCATGGTAATACATGTTATGGTCAGATGCAGAAATTCCAAATTCATTCTGATCATTTTCCATCTATGCAAAAAGACATTTTTGGAACAGGCCTCCCCAATTAGAAATGGAATCAGTTTTTGGGTTGTTCTTGCACATTCTTATGCATCATTATTAGCATTATCATCAATCTCTCCACCTTGCAAAAACTAGAAAATTGTTATATTCTATAAGACTACATTTTATTGAGGAATTTTGTCAAACACCTTGTGTGCATCTTCCAAACTCCCTCATTTGGCATATAAGGTAGTCTACGATTAAAAAAAATATCCAATTCAAATCCCATTTGTCTTATATGCAAATGAACCAATCTTGCACTGCAAAAAGGTATTTCACATTAACGTGGGATTTCAAGAGATGGCCATATGTATATGAATCCACCTGACTCCGAGTGCCTCCTTAACTCTGTTCTCTTTGCACAATTTATCAATATCCTTGAAGCAACTTTGCTACTATTCTTGCATTCATTTCATGGAACATGGAATGGTGGAAGATCCATGTTTTCCAATTTTGTCAATAAATCATTAATTACAATAAAAACAACTTCAATTGAATTCAAATTATCTAAAATAAATTCAAAAGTAGAAGATTAGATATTGGGAATTGCAATGAATAGTACCTTGCAGAATAAGAGTTTATCTATAGAGAATGTGTTGCTCTATTTCAATTTATTATAGTGTGGTGAAGAGATTCTATGAAAAGAGGATAGAGGAAACAGTTCTAGTGCCAATGGGTGCATATTTATGGGGTTTCTCATGCACGACTCTCCCACCTGAGTAGTTCTCACTTGAACCCCTATGACATCATGTAATATAGGCTGCCCATCATCATGTCATTTATCTGATGTTATAGTGACCCTATATACCAAAATATGGAGGAACCCAGGATAGCACTACCTATGATGATATCTATCACCAATATGATCTTCAATGTATGCAGGAGGAATGTTCTTTTCTCTTGACAGATCAGGCCCAATCCTTACCGTTACATGATAAATGCCATTTGGATCTCGGATCAACTATTAAATATAAATGGATAAGATTCAGATAGGCTCCCAGATAATATTAACCAAATTGATATTCATTGGTTTACTTCGGAAGATCCATTTTTAGAGAAACCTCCTTTGCACATCGATCACCAAGAAGATCATTTCCATGTTTTCGATGGACATATAATGGAGGTTAGGCACCCTCCCCTGTCTCTATAATCCTCGATCATGCCAACCCAACCCAACTGGAATATAATTAATTGTGTATGTAAGATACCAGAGCTTCCATGCCATTCAAATATACACTTTCCTCTAATCTGATCACAGGGAACAAAATTAATTGTGTATGTAAGATACCAGAGCTTCCATGCCATTCGAAGATACACTTTCCTCTAATTTGATCACAGGGAACAAAAATAGGGAAAATTTTGATATGCTGTATAGTATGAATTTTATAAATCAGTTCTTGCCAAGTTTATAAATCATTTCCCAGCAGCGTTCAAAATTGAACCCTTCACAGCCCTTCCAAAGGGTTCTAGCCCTTCCTAGAAGTGTAAATTTAAAATTGCCCTTTAAAAAAATTTAAAATTTGAATTTTACCCAACCAATAAATAAGGGTAAAATTTATATCAACATTTCAAAAGAAGAGCAACATTTGAAATTACCCATTCATATAAATTTCTCAAGATGTTGAAATTCCTATGCTATAAAGTTCAACTCATCATTCAAAATATTGTAAATATGATAAATTATAATCACTTACTCACTCATGTCATGCACTCGGTGCTTAGTTGTTGAAGATGTCCAATAATCATTAATGACTACAAGGCACTAGCCATCGAGATGTGACTCCAACTCCTGAGTCACTTGGGGATGTAATCTAAAGTGTGACAATGTGTCAGCAACTACTAGTCTACTACTAGGCCTGAAACGAGCTCAAAAATTTGTTCCTACTACCTATGTGAACCTCGCTACCAATGTCCACTTTTTTTCGTCAAAATGAAATTCAAAAGGTCAGTTTAAAAATTCCTCCTCTACAAGACTTCATTTCTTGCATGAATATCATGGACTCACGACAACTATAAAGAACACTTGATGTCATGCAAATACAAATAATGGCATGTAGCTAGGATCACAAATTGTGCATAAATTGATTTATGAATTTCTATAGAGAGGTGTCACTGGGAACACGATATGGAGAAATAATGGTTATTAACAAAGTTAGAAAAAAAATTGTTGGCTCAAGAATAGTCTTCAGTTTGATGAGTGGCATGATCGTGATATTATCTCCCTCCGTCCTTCCAAACATTTGTGGTTTCTCACGACATTTGTCCTCAGTGCTACCAAAATACATATATAAATTACTTGTCTTTACATCCTCTTCTCTTTAAATCCTCATCTCATAGTCATAACTAAGGATTATTATGTCTACACATCCTCACCTTATAATATGAGTTGGGTCAAGGCGCAAAGACAACCATAAAATATTAAATTGTCAAGATGCAAAGAGTAATAGAGAACTATAAGTAAGTATTATATTAAATTTACCTTATAAGTCTTTAATTAACACTAACTGATATTTGACAAGATGGATTGTTCTGATATTCTTATCACTCCTTACCAATGTGATTGCAAGGCATTCAGTGAAGGTGAAGTCCATAATTTTAGGTCTTCTTCCTCATTATCATGCCTTTTGGTAAGACAATAAAGAGGGTAGTGGCAAGCATCAGCATGGAAAATGGTCTTGACATAGAGGTTATACACATTAATTGTTTTCATTAAATAATTTAAATTCCTACGACTATGTATTCAATGATCGTGGACTGGTACAAAACACAACAAATTTTAGAGCCACAAGCACTTAACTACTCACACCTATAACTTTCTGAAATCTAGCCATTAATAAACTTCTTTTGGTATTCTGGTTCAATTTAAAAGGCAGATTTTTAGACTCAAACATGCAATGAGCTGTAAGGATTCAATTGACTTAGGCCCCTCCATCACATACATGCATGATTTCACAACAAGTGTTGAAAGAAAAATATTTGTTTTTTGTATGAAAAGGTTTGGTTAATTTATACTTGTCAATTAAAATACAATTATTTATATTGCACTTCATCTCTGAAGGGCTGAGAGAATAAATGCCCTTCCAATTGAAATTAAGACCCACCCTTCAAATTTGATCATTGTTTCCCAACCGCCTTCGAATCAAATTTTCAAACTTGATATGCTGGATAGTTTGAATTTCATAAATCAGTCTCACCAGTTTTATAAATCAGTCCCCTCGCCCCTTTGAATCAAATTTAATTTTATTGTTTTAAGGCTTTAATCTGGTAAGGAAAAATTGTTGAAATAAAATAGCAAATGTAAAAGTTTAAAAACAAAACAAAACTTCTTCTTAGACATGAAAATGGAATAACATTCCTTGCACTAGGGTAGGGTAGGGATTAATAAAAAAAATAAAATAGGAGTTAAAGGTGAGAGATTCAGAGACAATCCATGGTAGAATCTCTTATACATGTAAAGAGTTTACTTTTTACTTTTTTATGGTTTGTTATTTTGTTATATTTTAAGTACATTTTAAGCTTTTGAATTTAAACTAAAATGTGTTAAATATTTGTTTTTATAAAAAAAAAAATGTCAAAATGGATATTATGTATAATCTTTATTTGTTAAAAATTAAACCAACTTGGTACCCTAAATTTTGGTATTGAGTCACATCATGAGCACCAAGAAACATAACCAGTGTTCTAAACTTCAAAATGAGCACTATATCCCACTTACAAGCCAAAGATTCCTTATGGAGGGTCAATGTAGTGGTTTGGGACCCTACACATTGGCCATGATCTCCATAGTAAAATGATACAGCATAAGGTCCTAGATTTTTCTTTATACCATGGAATGGTCCTCAAAATCCATCCCTAGTGAGCTCCATATTAAAATGATACAACATAAGGTCCTAGCGTTTTCCTTATACCATGGAATGGTCCTCAAGGTCCATCCCTAGTGTGCCCCTCTTAAATATGGTGGCTATATCTCACATGTAGGCTAAGGATTCCCTGCATAAGCCCTATGCAATGATGTGTGTTAATATGCAAAGAGCATGAGCCCCATAGACAAATGTTCTATCCCAACAACATTGGTTTTGGTATCAAACCATGAATTAGTGACCAATAAGCATACATGATTTGAAAAACCTCAAAATGGCCACCATATCCATATAATAGGGAAAAAATGGGCTAGAGATTTATGGATGGCCTATGTAGAACCCGAAAGCCATATGTTATGTACTAAAAATTGGATCTTCACCTTGGACCATGACTTAGGTCTTGAGAACCATCCTTGGTGCACTAAACCTTCAAATGCGATGCCACTTCTTCCTCATATGCCAAATAATTCATATGCATGGCCCATGTTATGGCTTAAGGCCCCACACATGTCATTTTAGGATTAGAGATAGATTCCAATATGGACTTAGAACCTATTTTTTTTGCATCAAACTATGCCTTATCCCTGAGAAACGTATCAAGTCTTTCAAACCTTGAAATCACCACCATATCAAATTCATAGGCCAAACATTATGTATATGGGCATGTGTGATGCCCCGAGTGATGAAACGTGGCATGTGATCCCTCGTAGAAATATATGGTATGGTATACTACCTTTCCTTTTGTCCCTAGATCATGCCATGGGCATCAAGAACCATCCTTGGTATGTTAATTCTCAAAGTGATGTATACATCACTTTTTGTCCATTGACGGGGTGTAGTGCCCTGAAATAATTTGGATCAAAAGCACTCTATTTCAAATACATACTATATTAGGGGACTACTACAACAACAATTCAAGATTATTCCTTGAGCCTTTACAATCTGCATCCAAACGAACAACATTGTGGTCTAGACACACATGAGGGGTGGAATCCCAAAATAGTGTGGATTAGTGACACTTTATATAAAAGGGGAACTATACTCAATGGATTTTGTAGCCATGATCAAGATTATTCCTTAATACTTTTATGAGTTGTGGCTAAACAAACAACGTCGTTTGGCTACTAATGAGGGGTAGTTACTAAAAATTGTGTGGATCACAGTCACTTCATTTCAAAGTGGCACTATACTATGTGGCTATTCCATATTAACTCTTAATCATTTCACATGTAATAGAAAAAAAAACAACACTATCTATTCATTGATGAGATATAACACCCCAAAATAGCATGGATTATAGGAACTCTATTTTAAATGTTAATTTTAGTGAGTAGCTATTGCATCCATAATTCAAGATTACACCTTAATCATTTTACAGGTCGTAGCCAAAGAAAAAACACCATCTAGTCGTTGAGGAGGGGTAGTGCCTTGAAGTAGTGTGAATTGAAGGAACTCCATTTTGAAGAGGGGAAAGATATTGTATATATAATATAAGGGAAAGAAGGAAACCCTATAAAGTCCATAGTCATAAACCAAACTAGCCTTTGACTTTACCAACTTTCTAAGTCATAAGTAACATGTGCCCCATCAAACCTTCCAGTGAGAGGATCCCTCTAAACATCTAACCACCATCTTAGTAGCCAAGATGTTACCATGATTTTCAACTTAAACCACCCATGTCCTTGACCATTGTGAAAACATCCCAAAGCACCATGGGGAGACCTCATGCCCCACCATACTTTTCCCAAAGTTATGAATGCAAAATCTCGTTCGGGTGACAAAACTGCACCCTTCTAAGGATTCAACAAGACATAAGATATAAAGAAGGTCATAATGTCATCATTAATCCTAATAACATAATCAATGACCCCCTCATAATGGTAGTTTTAGTAAATTGGTTGCGCACTCTACATGACCAACTGACATTCATAAGTCTTGAGGTTGATAAGATTGCACTCATTATCATCACCGGTGCTTCAACCATGCCTCATCTTTTTCCTATAATGAATACATTATGCACACTTATTGAAATTAATGAGGCCAAGAGAGTATCGTCCCATGCTTCGCAACCATGATAATGCCCTAACTATGACCCATGGAAAAAAACTAGGGAATTAGGTTATAAATATTTTGTTTTAGGTGGAAAATGAACAAATAAACCCTTACCCTCTCAGAGAAAGACAGTATAATATGAGATCTGTCATCTGCCCCCTTTTCAAAATGCAATGGTAAGGAGGATTTCAGGACAGCCTGTTTTATCTACTGCAAAAATCAAGAACTTAAAAAATGGTTTTCAAATGCTTGAAATATAATGGTGGGGAGGGAAAACTAGTAGCCATAGTTATTAGAGTTGTCAAAATGACCAAAAAGCTCAAACTAAAAATGCAAAGAGTTCAGATACAACTTCAAATTGCAGGCACATGAACCTGACCACTTGTGCAATCAAATTGAATACAACGGTGTTGATATTTGAGAAAAAGTGGTAGAAGCAAGGCAATTTACAGATGGCATGGTGAGGAGCCATCCTAAGTGGGGTTCACCCTCGGTGAAAGTATCAAACCCTAGCTTGGATTCCAGATCATCGTCTGCAGTGCACCTCATTTTATTATTTGTTGTACCTCCGTGACCATGACCGCGACTGCCTCCCCTTCCCCGTCCTCTGCCTTGTCCGCCATCGGAGGCATTGAACTTGGATCTATGAGTGCTCATGTTTTTGGAATATGATTGGTCTCCAAGGGAATTGAACCTCGATCGAACTGGAAATCCTCCAATGGCAAGATACACTATGCCCATGGCCAAGATCCTTATCAGTCAGGTTAGAAATATGTCACTCTCTCAGGTGGGGCATGGAAGTATATCCCCCTATCTCATTATTTTCCCCTAACGATAAAGACAAAAAAGAGCAGCAAGACAGAGCATGAAAACACAGTTTGAATCCAAGGACCCCGCCCTACATGTACAAAATGAACACAAATACTTCAAATTTAACCATTTGTTAAAAGAATGCAACCTCCATTTTTTACGAGTTATGGTGATTGAAACCCTTTGCAACAAAAATCAAGGCTAAGTGGTGGAAGGAAAATGATTGAGTTACAAAAAACACATATCGAAGACATTGCCATTGGTCTCCTATGTTCGGATGTCGACCAATGATATGTTGGTATCCTTTGCTCATCCTATGTTGGGTAGAAATGAACCTTGTCCGTAGGAATGTGTGGCAATTCCAATGATGATAGCAAAGCTCTCTGTTGTTGAATGTTATGCACTGTCAAATTCTCTATAGAAGTCAAGGAGGGGTTCAAATGGCACACTATCGGATGCTCTGCAGGTTCAAGGAGGGCACAGAGGCTTCAAAATGGTGGGGATGTTTTTTTATGTTATGTTTTATATATTTTGTTTTGTTTTTTTATTATGTTTATATGTGTTATTAAATTGAAGATTATAATTGAAAAAAAATCGTTTAGTTATATCCAGCGTTCAAAATTGAACCCTTTCCATCCCTTATCCCTTCCAAGAAGTGTAATGTTAAAATTGTCCTTCAAAAAAAAATTAAAATCTGAATTTTACTCTTCCAATTGAGAAGGGCATAATTTATATCAACATTTCAAAAGAAGGGCAACATTTGAAATTATTCATCCATATAAATTTCTCAAGATGTTGAAATTCCTATGCTATAAAGTTCAACTAGTCATTCAAAATATTATAAATATGATCAATTATTATCACTCACTCACGCATGTCATGCACTCATTAGTTGTGCAAGATGACCAGTAATCATTGATGACTACGAGGCACTAGCCATCGAGATGTGACTCTAACTCCCAAGTCACTTGGCACTACAATCTAAAGTGTGACAATTTGTCAACAACTACGACTATAACAAAAAAGAACTACTAGGCCCGAAATGAGCTCAAAACTTTGTGCCTACTACGTTTGTGAACCTTGCTACCAATGTCCACTTTTTTTTCCTGAAAATGAAATTCAAAAGGTCGGTGTGATGAGTCCTCCTCTACAAGACTCATTTCTTGCATGAATATCATGGACTTGTGACAACTATAAACAACACTCGATGTCATGCAAATACAAATAATGACATGTACCTAGGATCACAAATTGTTTAGATGTTGATTTATGCAAATGTTTCTATAGAGAGGTGTCATTGGGCACACAATATGGAGAAACAACAGTTATTAATAAAATTTAAAAAACAATTGTTGGCTCAAGAATAGTCTTCAATTTGATGGGTGGCATGGTCGTGATGTAATCTCCCTCCGTCCTAACTCCATCTATTGTGGTTTATCACAACATTTGTCCTCAGCACCACTAAAATACATATAAAATTACTTGTCTTTACATACCTAAGTAGTTTTTTTGTATAATGAAGTGTGCTCCAATTTGAAAAAATACAATAGAATAGTCATATTTTTAATCATCCTAGTTGTTGATAGATTGTTGATTTGAGGATGTTGAGGTATTAGTGTGAGTCTACCACCAATTTAGTTCAAAAAGTGTAATTGCTTTTACTAAAATATATAAGAGTGGACCAACCATAACATCTGATATTTCCATGTACGAGTTAAATTCCATTGAAAAAATTAATTCACATATTGTTCAGGAAAAAATGATCAGGATACACTATAAAGTACAACAGAAGAATTATAATATGGTACAGTAAGTCATTTTAGTATATCAAGTGCACATGATTAGTGAGGATAGGATCCTAGGCATGTAAAATAGTTAGAGCCATGTGAATTGCAGTAAGAAAAGATTAGATTAGATTATAGAAAGTTTTGTATTGTGTGTGTTGTTGTAAAGAGATGAGACTATTTAGTTTTTCCAAACTTCAGGATCTGTGCTCTTTCTTTAATTTATTATTACTTTGAAGTTTTAATTTTTACTCTATTTTAAAGGTACAGAGAAAGAGGACTTTATGCCAGAGATTGATGATGGGAAATCCATATCATGTTTGATGAAAGCTTAAAGGAGTCTACTGAGAAAGTACAGTTTACAAACAATTATAATATCCAAGAAGAAACTGATGAGGAAAATGTGGCAACACAAGCGAATTTGGAAGCAATTGATGATCCTAATGGTGCAATGACTACTATTTTCACCAGTGCACCTAGTGTTACAACCAGTGCTGATATTAGTATTACATTATTATTAGACGAGTCCCTTCACTATGAGACTTTCTTCTCTATCTTAGGAAGTGAAACTCAAAATAATGGAAGGTGTTATGCTCGTTTATCAATCTCAGATGACTTGACAAAAGTTTCAGCTAAAAAATCAGCACCTACAACTTACCTGGAGCTTATATTGCACCTTTTCAAGGTACTAATTTTCCCCTTAACAAGTAATCTAAATGTGACAAAGTGTGAAGTGAAAAGAGTAGTAAAAATTGCACTAGACCTAAATGTGACTCATTCACCTAGTTAATCATGTACTTTGAAAATGGAGATCACGACATGTGGGTTGGAAAAAAACAACCTAATAATAGTGACACAAACAACTCAAACACAACATGTGCATCTAAAGTACATTAAGTGATAAACATGGGAAACAATCCATTGAACCTAGAATCCTTTCGGAGGTTAATGTTGGGACACATGTAATATCACCTAGTTATGTGGAGAAGTTGGATCTTATATTATCTTGCATGGGTTTCAATGGTACTGATGGAATTGACCCTCCTTGAAAGGATAAACTTGTTTGTCTGAGACAATCTTGCTTCATAGGCACATGAGCACTCCCTCTAATTTGAACACATTGCACAACAAAAACATTGCTAATGGGTCTGACATAAGTTGTTCTAGCAATCCTTGAACCAATGCGCTCTACTGAACCACTAAGAATTTGTTAGTATGATATGGAGTTTCTTCGTTACAAATTAAAATCTATTACGATTGGAAGAAATCAATGGAAACACAATGACAATACAAAGGGTTCCCATTGATAATAGAATGGAGTTGTAATTAGCTTAAACAATGCATTTCAATGTTGTATGATATAGAGTTTTTCCATTACAAATTGTACTCTATTGTGATTTGATTCATGGATTAAGAGTTGTGCTCAACTTCCAAGCTTGTCACATTCATTTCCTTCTAGATTTGAAACCCTTATCATCTTGGAGTATAGTGAATAATATTCAATAGATTGAGCAAATGGATTCCTTATATCCTATGCAACAATATGTTGTTGACCCATCTTGTCATATTTTATCACTGGCCTTATACATGACCACATCACACTACAATGTGTTGCATAACAACCCCTTCACAAGCTTTATACCAATAAATATTTGTAAGCTCTCTGCATCATATTTCCTTGAGATTTATAACAACAACATTTGTGGAAATGTACCTCCTTACATGGGACACGTGGGAGTATGCCTTCTTCCAAGGGACATATTGAAGAACTTTCCTAATTTTCTTATTTTAGACAACAATCTTAGTTGTGTCCTTGCTTCTGAAATAGGAGAGATGATGAAACTAGGAAAGCTCAACTTGAAGGAGGAGCTTTGAAATGGAATTTGCTAACAGTTAAGGAATATGCAAGAGTTATACTTCTCACATATGAAACCATCTTATTGGCATCGATTCCTTTTTGGATGGTTATCAAAAATACATTTGATATTTTTCCACTTGCATATTTATCCTATCAAGACCTATGTGTTGGAACGTTGAATTCTCTACCAGCTCTTAGTAACGATCTGAATAAGGAAAATTCCTTTTTCATAGTAGTGGCTCTTAAAATTCGTGGCATATTGAGAAATGTAATACTATGAACAAGTGACAGAGTATATTACAAAATATCTAGTAATCAAGAGTAATATTAACAATGGGGATTTACAAATGTTTGTAGAAGGAAATATCATTGGGACTCCATGTTGTCGAATCCTCCATCCAGGAAAGTAGCAAGTCCACATTACCATCATTCAAATCCCATATTTTGAAGATCAACAATAAAGATCAACCCCATATTCAAGGGCATCAAATCGAGCATTTCCATGCAGTCATTTAACAGGTGGTATTCAAAGGAGGGACAAAGGAGGGACAAATATCAAAGTATAGGATGTTAAAGAATATTTGGGTCATAGATTAACACTTGAAAGCTATAGGATTCCAAGAAATCCTCTCTAGATTTATGGAAATAGTGGGGCATATATCCTCAAATTTCAGGTAGAATATTAGTTGACAGTTATAGTCAAACCTTCTATTTTAAGGGAATCGAACTCAGCAGCGGTACTAGCGTTTAGCAAATCAACTCAACAACAATACTTAGCATTTAGAAAATCAACTCCAGGTGTAGCATTTCCTGGCTCTATGTTGAATGTTTCTCTTGTCGAAATTCATGGCGCAATTCATGTCACTAACCCTGGATTCATATATGGTGCTATGCTATTCAAGACATTTTTTTGGAGGCTATTATTGGCGTTATATGGGATGCTTTTGTAGATGCTAATTGGGACGTTAATTGGGATGTTATTTGGGATGCTAATTATCGTCCAAAATAACACCAACTTTTAAAAATGGACGCTAATTGGGACGCTAATTGGGATTCTAATTGGGATGCTAATTGGGACACTAATTGGGATGTTAATTGGGATGATAATTAGCATCCAAAATAATGCCAACTTTTAAAAAGGGACGCTAATTGGGATTCTAATTGGAACTCTAATTGGGATTCTAATGGGGATGCTAATTGGGATGCTAATTGGGGCGTTAATTGGGATGCTAATTAGCATCCAAAATAGTTCCAACTTTTAAAAAGGGACGCTAATTGGGATGCTAATTGGGATGCTGATTGGGATGCTAATGGGGATGCTAATGGGGACGCTCATAAGGAATCTAATTGGGACGCTATTGGGATGCTAATTAGTGTCCAAAATAGTGTCAACTTTTAAAAATGGATGCAAATTAGGCCATTAAAAGCACCATCTCATGGAAAAGCGTCCACTTTGTCCAAAAAATGATGAAAAATACACTAAAATGGATAGTGGACGCTAAAAGGAAGCTAAAAGGGACGCTAATCATAGGTTTTTGTTGTACTGTAACTATCAGTCATTTCCAACTATCATTTTTTTTAGTCATCTTCCCATATTATGAGCTATAATTGCCTAAGCATCAATAGTCACACATACATAAATATATACAAATAGATTACTATGCGCCTAAACAACCTTTTATGATTGGAATACAATACTAACCAAGACAAATTGATGCAATAATATCATTTCAAATTTTTAGTTATACTCATTTTTTAACAACATGCCCAAACCATGGTAGGGTACCAAGTTTGTATTAGCACCTACTAGTCATTTGCATTTTGGATGGAAGGTTATGTTCCGCCGTGATCCATGGATAGCCAAGACAGCCTGGTATCTCTTACCTTGCCTGATCTATGTACAAACGATATTGCACAATATATTCAAGATCTCATCCAGGGAAACATTAATGTATTTACATCATATTCAAAATTTTTCCTTCACAATAATTCCTATCATCCAATATAAATTCAATGGTGTTGTGATTGAAAAATAGGTACATTATATTTCCTAATTGGAAATTTTGATGCAGAACCTTGAGAATGGTGTATATTGCTAGATTTTCCAAGTGAAAAGTGAGTTACCTATTTTGTTTGCATCAGACAGATTCAAATCCATTGGACCCTACTATCATTTCTTCTTGTGATCCATTTCCCACACTTAGTCCTCTTCACAAAAATAATGGGATGATCTACTTGTTCGTAGAATCCTTTAATATTTCATCAATACATGATTTGGATTTCCCATCATCAATCTATTGCATAAAGTCCTCTTTCTTTGTACCTTTATCATCATACTCCTCACATATCTCTTTCACTGCCAGAGTAGTTAGTTTTAGCCTTTCCTCCTTTCCTCGACATTTGGCTAACAACTTAGTTTTCAACTTAGAGGTGCCTGAACGTCAGTAGCAGCACAGAAACCACTGCAAAAGAAGCAATAAAAAAATGAAATCAATAAACCAAAACCTGCATCTACTTGTAAAATAAAAACCAAATCCTATATTTTAGAAGGAAGTTCTTATAGCATATGCAACATTTACCATCCACAACATTTAAGCTTGCAAAATAAAATTCTACAATAATAATAAAGCATAAATTAGACTTTTAATGCCAAATTTCCAGATCTGGATTTTACTCAAAAATAAGGTGAATACATGCCTAGAAAATCCGATGCACTAACAACAATGGAAAAAGGTATCCTCCATGACTTCAATTTTCTCCTTGGTATTGCACAAACTGGGCATACTTCAATGAACAAATATAAACTATTATAGATTCCTTTCAATAGATAATATTGAGTGGATTTGGTAGATATCAAACCTCACATAAGCAAAAGTGGTAGTAGAATGAAGATTTAATTCCAATAAAGATCTATAACACAAAACTTATCAGCAGAAAATTTTTAGATATGTGTGAAGTTCCTGGAAAGCAGAAATTTTGCATAAGCATTAATTTGTATACTATAGATGTCATTTTATATATACACCTTTTTCGCAGCAAAGGGGATGGTATAAGGAATCATGGAATTCATTTAGTTTGTCTAGGTTCTTTGGAGTCTGAACATTGTGTCTGAGTTTTAGGTTTAGTTTTAGTTGTTATCCTAGAAGGGAGTACAAGTCCCACATGATGGGCATCAACGATTGTATTTCTGAATTTAGTTATTTATATTTCAAAATAAAATTTCTAGGTTGTAGCTATACACTCTTTGCAGATGTGATTTGAAGATTCTGGTTTGCCCTTATCAAAGCATATCTCTGAACATAAATGATGTTTTATTCCTACTTAACATTTTTATGTAGTTTCTTGGAATGCAAACACTACATTTGGAACCCAGGGAATAAAATAACAAGAGCATTTAGAAAATTTTGTTTTGGTGTAAAATCCATGATAGAGGTCAGTGCAGACATTGTATGAGAACTTACAACTAAAATCTGGGAGCAAGTCCACATGGAGATGGATACAACTTACAATCTATGTAAATAATAGGTCTTGCTTTAAAAGGAACGTACATAAAATAAGAGACTACAACTAAGTCACTAATAGAGTGTAAGGCTTAAGGAACAAGATTCTCTCAAACATCATTCTTTTAAGCTCTATAAATAATATTCAGCATGAAACATGGCCAAAGAGTATGTACAGTGATATAAGAAACCCAATGATGCTTGAAGAGGTGCTAAGACTCCATGTACAACTTTAAGAACACCTTTTAAAATAGGTAAACGAACTACTAGGCAATGCACCAAAAGAGTGCTTAAATATAACATAAATATTCATAAAGGGTCTTATGGAATTGAAAAACTAACTTTCTTTGTCATATGCTAGGGTCTCATCAAAACTACTCAGATGGTCATCCCCTAGAGCTCCTAGTAGGCTCTCTATTCGTTGCCTTTGACCATGCTTCTACTTCTCTTGGTTTTATTGTGAATGTCCCACAAGAAGGTTGCCTCTATGGTAGTAAAGGTGAATGGCTCTACTTCCCTAGCCTCCTCTTTTTTGCAAATCTTAGGATCAACAATGTCTAGTGGTGTCACTATTCATTTAGCAACCACCCATCCTCATGCCCCCTCCTCTCACCAAAAGAACACAAATGTGAGGTTTCCATCAAAAGCTCCTTTAATGGATATGTTAGCTTAGGTTCTCCAAATAAGAATTTATCTTTATCCAAGGAGATCATTTAAGGATGTGGTCAAATTAGTCAAGGACCTTTAACCCCAACATTCTACCCAATTCATAGAGAGAACTCAAATTATACTTTGGTCCTACAAGTCTCGTCAAAGGAACTTTGTGACAATATGAAAATATTCAAAGAAGGCACTTTGATTAGTCATTTCAACAAATTGGCCAAGTTGTGGTGCTCTCGTACACTGGAGTAATGACAACTGGGAAACAATTGTCTCAGTGAGATTTTGTGCCAAAGGTTTCTTGTGGTTCATTTTGAATAAATTAAACATAGAAATAGAGAAATGGAAGGGGGGTCTTGGTTTTGGGATAGAGATTGTGTCTTCCTAACTCTTTGGTTCCTAGAATTCAATTTGACATCCATGACAATATCATGAGTGCATGTATAGGAAAGACTTCCAAATTTTTAAATTGACCTCTAAGGAGATGAGGTCATCAAGAAAATGGAAAAAGTATTTGGGAAAGTTTATCAATTTTCACAAAAGGAAGAATGTAGATTTTTCCCTAGTTCTAAGAGAGTTTGTAGAATTGTATCTAGTGAAAGGACTTCCATATAGGGTCATCCTTGAATGTCATCGAATGTAATGGTATCAACCATTGGATTAGGGAAATACATCCTTTTGGTGCATATGTTGTTGGGAAATGGGTTATTTAATGGTGTCTTCTCCGAAAATGATTGGGGAAGTAGAAGAGAAAATTGAACCTCAACGTAATTCTTTAGAGGGGGGAAGGCAACCTCTGAGAGGGGGACCAAGATGATTTCTGATTCATGAAGAGAGCAAGAAAGAGGGCATCTAGTCGAGGTGGAAGTCAATTTAATGTTGGGAATGATTTCATATGACAAAGACATAGATATCAAGAAAGATAAAGTTTCAAAAAAATCACAACAACTGGATCATTTCATAAATAGAGGAGAAATCAAGAGATGAGAACCCCAACATTAGCTGATCTTACAAGACAAGAGGATCCATTTGCCAATGTTTTCTTCTAAAAAATCTAGATCGAAATAATGTAACCAAGGATAAAATGAATTATCTACTCTCAAATGCTCTAAGGCATTTTCTCTCAATGATTTATGCACTTAGGTATAGGTTGGGTAGCTTGTAAATTTGCAATTTTTTAATATAAATTGGGAAAACTTAAGAGATGGAAACTATGGGCGATTTTCTCTTTGACCTTGAGGAAAATATGGAAGAAAAATTTTCAAAAATTCACAACTAAATTTCATATCATTTCATATCAAGGAAGAAAAAATTTCAAAAATTCACAACTAAATCATTTCGTATCTAGAGGAGGAATAGAGAGATGAAAACCCCAAGATTAGCGGATCTTACAAGACAAGTAGCTCCTTTGTCAATGTTTATTTCTAAAATAACTAGATCCAAAGAATGTAACCAAGGATAAATTGAATTATCTACTCTCAAACACTCTAAGGCATCGTCTCTCAATGATTTCTGCACTTGGGTATAACTGGGGTAGCTTGTAAATTTGCAATTTTAATATAATATAATTTCAGAGATGGTTCTATATAGAGTTAAAATTGCCAATGCCCAATAGAGCTGATGTAGTTAGAAAGACTATTGGCACATCCATTGGGATTCCTTTTAAGCTCTGGTCTTCCCCACCCATATTGACATGACTTTCAAAGGGGGAAAGACCAAGTCCTAGGTGATTTCGGTATAATAGAAACTCCTTGGATGTAGTATAGGTAATCCTAAGGAAGAACACACCTTTCAGCACAGCCCCTGGGACACAATTCTACAAAACAGACAAAAGGATTTAAAAAAAATATACATGGATAAATGAACTACCTTGGGAACACAAGGGAAACTTAAGGTTCAGTTTGTTCTTGGAGGTACACTTCTCCTTCTGCTCCTTCAATGCCATAGTAGGATCGTCCCAGCTTTTTCGCAAGGCCCTCGTATTTCAAATGTTTTATTAGGGTAAAAATTACACAGCTTTCTGTAGCATAAAATAAGGTTTGTGGGTTTTACTTTCTATTACCTCTATAGAAAATAATATCCTCACCATTTTTACCTCTATAGTAATCACCCTCGCAGATATGAAATCACCTGGAGATAAGGAAAGAAGTAATCAACCTTGCACATATGAAATCACCTCCCCACCCACGATTATCCTTGGAAATTTGTGATGCATATCTCTGATAACAATTGACCTTTCAACATTGTTATCATTATTGATGGTCCAGGCATTTAAATAGGAATTTCAAACAGTACAAAGGTTAGCACAATGTTAATTTTCAATTAAAGAAGCCAAGTCTCTTTAGTCTTCTAGGGTTTGGGTCCACCCTTGGGTTACAACTTTAGGGTTTAGGGTTATATCATATTTCATTTTATGGATCTATCATTACTATTAGAACAACGGACATAGAATGAAAACAAATGGATTGAATAAAGAATCGAACCAGCAAAGGTGATGTGATGCGCTTCTCCACTACTAGTATGATTCCCTGTTTTTTTTTCAACCCCACTGCAGTGTAACCAAGCTACAAATAAATTTAAAATAAATGTAAGATAACGACTGGAAAAGCCAAAAAACGAATGGGTATTCAATGAATAGAGAGATGTATTGAACCTTGGTGCTTCCATGGAAAAAATATGCTTATGAAACCGTCAAACCACTGAGTAACATTAGGTGAGCTGGGCCTTATCTCCACAAACCAAGCTCATTTTCCACCAATTCAATTTTGGGTTTACCCAGAAGCTCTGTCTTCATCCATCGTTGAACTCGTTCCCGTTTCTTGATTGAGATCCCAAAAAATTCGATCAACTTGTTTGTAAATTTAGGGCAGAGCAAGCATAAAAAGGGGGTTTCTCATGGTTATGTTCTCGCAACTTTTCAGCTCCATACAAGGATTGGGAATCCAAAAGGAAAAAATGTATGTCCTTCGATGGCTGGGACGAGAGTCAACATTCCTTCCAGGTCAATAGCTCATTGCAAAGTATGGATGTCTCTTTTATCGGGACGACTTCCTCTCCCTGCTCTGTCTCTAACTGGGTAAACTATAGCAGCAAAAATGGTTGCAATCCACGAACTTTATAAACTGGCGGTCCACGATATTTATATATAATTGCCATTTCGTGTCGAAAATCTGATGACATTGTCTATTTGGTGTCGAAAATCCAACGGGTATTGGGCCACTATTAAAAAAAATATGCATTTTATCTTAAGTAAAATCCGACAGGAAGGCCAAATTTCAAAGTGCGGTCGATTAATGCCGTCGGATTTTTTGTTCAAATGTAGTTGTGCTTCAACATGGTGTTCATTACCTCACTGCATAAACCACAACCATAAGTTCTTTGTGCTCCTCACAATCATTGATATGATCATGAAGACGCATGAGATGAAGATCAAGAGAGCCACATTGCTCGATTCCATGGCAATTTCTTTGGAATATCCTTCTAAGGTTATTGGGTAGACAAATCCATATCCCTTTAGGATGACTTATATTAGGAATGGACAACATAAGATTAAATATGCTAATATAAATCATCAACAGTAGAGCATTTAATGTTAAAAGACACTTGATAACAATGCACCTCATTTAATATACTATTTTTAGTAAGCACCAGATGGAAACCCAACGTATTTAATGTTGCTAGGTACATATTTAAATCTATTCACATTTACATTTGGATTTGAAGCAATTCACATCCAACTGTATATATTGGATTTAATATTGTGGTATTCTTCAACTCAATCAAGGCATCTTTTAAGTTGTTTTGAAATTTTATATTCACACTTTATGCTAAACAAAAAAATCCATACTAGTTTAAATGTTTTTATTGCTCATCAGTTTAAACTTATATAAATTAATGTTTTATCAATTTTGCTTTATATATATATATAGGGGGGGGCAGAGCAAGTGGTAAGTTGAAATGTTGTAAATGATTGTAAATGGAAGGTTTCATGTTCAAATCCCCCAAACTTATGCGTGCATCATGGTACATTGAATCAAAAAATCATTGTCATTATAGATACAAATAAAACAACTATATATATATAGGTTTCATGAGGATAATTGAGTTCTTTACTTTTTAAATTTATTGAAATCTTTACTTATTTTAAGGTTTCTAGAACTTTTATTTAATATTTATTAAGTCTCTACTTTTAGTGTTTGTTTTTTATGACTAAAGAAATAAGTCTAAAAACAATTGGTGCAAGTAATAGTACATGGTTGCTATGATTGTAACAAAAGACAACCCAAGCTAATGCCCATAGAATCTTACAATGAACTAATATATTGTTTTGTGGAGTACAAAAGAGTTACATTATTAAGCCCTTATCCTAAGTGATGGAAGATGATAAGAAATTGAATTATGAAATATTGTTTTGTATCAATCCCTTACCCCAAGTGATGGCAAGGATGATAAGAAATTGAATTATAAAATGTTGTTTTTTAAATTACAAGTAGTGGTACATGGTTGCTAGGATTGTAATAAAATACAACCCAAGCCAATGTCCATATAATCTTACAATGAACTAATATATTGTTTTGTGGAGTACAAAAGAGTTACATTATTAAGCCCTTATCCTAAGTGCTAATGTCCATAGAATCTTACAATGAACCAATATATTGTTTTGTGGAGTACAAGAGAGTTACATTATTAAGCCCTTATCCTAAGTGATGGCAGATGATAAGAAATTGAATTATTCAAAATATTGTTTTGTATTAAGCCCTTAGCCTAAGTGATGGCGAGGATGATAAGAAATTGAATTATAAAATGTTGTTTTGTAAATTGCAAGTAATAGTACATGGTTGCTAGGATTGTAACTAAAGACAACCCAAGCTAATGCCCATATAATCTTACAATGGAGTAACATATTGTTTTGTGGAGTACAAAAGAGTTACATTATTAAGCCCTTATCCTAAGTGCTAATGTCCATAGAATCTTACAATGAACCAATATATTGTTTTGTGGAGTGCAAAAGAGTTACATTATTAAGCCCTTATCCTAAGTGATGGCAAATGATAAGAAATTGAATTATTCAAAATATTGTTTTGTATTAAGCCCTTACCCTAAGTGATGGCGAGGATGATAAGAAATTGAATTATAAAATGTTGTTTTGTAAATTGCGAGTAATAATACATGGTTGCTAGGATTGTAACCAAAGACAACCCAAGCTAATGCCATGATAGAATCTTACAATTGACTAATATATTGTTTTGTGGAGTACAAAACAGGTACATTATTAAGCCCTTATCCTAAGTGCTAATTTCTGTAGAATCTTACAATGAACCAATATATTGTTTTGTGAAGTACAAAACAATTACATTATTAAGCCCTTATCCTAAATGATGGATAAGGGATAAGAAATCGAATTATGAAATATTGTTTTGTATTAAGCCCTTATCCTAAGTGATGGCGAGGATGATAAGAAATTGAATTATAAAATGTTGTTTTGTAAATTTTCTTTGATTTCTAAAGAAACATTGTACATTAAATACATAGAAATATATTGACTTTGAAATATATCATACATTAATTGTCAAAAAAACAACAAAGAAAAGTTTGAAAACAAATCTAAAAACTAATTTATAATGTTACAATATATCGACTTGGAAATATATTACACATTAATTGTCCAAAAATACAACAAAGAAAAGTTTGAAAACAAATCTAAAAACTAATTTATAATGTTACAATGTTCTCTTTGTTAATGCAAATCATATGGAAGAATTGAGAATTTATGAATTCAGGTGATAGTTTTACAAAATAAAATGATTTAAAAAAAAATTAAACATATGATAGAAAATGATTTAAAAATAACATTCTAGAAATAATATAAATCTATTTTTCTTTTTATATATTTTTAAAAAATAAAACTTAATATTATTTTAAAAATAATACTAAATCTATCTTTCTTTTTATATATCTTTAAAAAATAAAACTTAATATTGTCTTAAAAATAATACTTAATACTGTATAAAATGACATTCTATTATAGAAAATAATATAGATCTATCTTTCTTTTATATGTCTTTAAAAAAATAAAAACTTAATATTGTGTAAAAATAATACTTAATAAGTAATGGTTTCAGTTTTTTTAGTTTTTTCACTTATGAGATATAGATTAGTTAGCTTTTGTGAAGTTTGGTCTTAAAATAGTTTTATATTCAAATTTCATAATAAAAGGTTGAGCTCAGCTATATACAAAAGTCATCAAAATCTTAAACTCTATTCTAGGTGCTACTTATATATTCTCTCATCGAAATCTTAAACTCCACTCTAATGCTACTTATATATTTTCTCATCGAAATCTTAAACTCCATTCTATATTCTAATGGCTATATTTATTAATTAAAATTTCACCATCATTTAATTACTATAATCTTATCAACTGTTTTGTCTGCACTGAAGATGTGTATTATTTTTGAATATGATCAAAGTTAGACTTATTTTTAAATTTAAATTTGCAATCAATTGATAAGGTTCAACTATCTTTCGAAGGCAAGGATACAACCTTTTTCGATCTTTGATCTTTTTGTTAAAATGTAAATGTTGTATTTTATTTTTTGATTTGTGTTATTAGAAGAATAGAAATAAAAATAAATTTACTTTTATATTTTTATTAGGTGTTAAAATTTATAAGCAATATAAAAAATGTCAATAGTGATACAAGATGTTCTTAGTAAACAATAACATTGAAATTTAACATTGTAGCTTAAGAATATGCATAGTTTTACAAAAAGTTTTCAGAAAATGTGGGTATGAAGACAAATAGTTTTGTAATATAAAAAATTAATTGTACAAAACTAAAACCATAACATTAAAATTTAACAATGTAAGCGATCATAGGTGTTGGGTTATTTTGTAGTAAGCTAAATTCTAGACCATTTGTACCTGAAATTTGGGAGTTTTATTTGTCAAAATCTGGTGAAAATTGTTCAAAAGGTAGTTTTCAGTAATTGGAATTGCATAATCTGCATAATAGTTTTGACTGAAAATCTCATTTTCAACAACAAAAGGCCCAAATGGTCTAGAGATTAGCCAACTCCGGTTATTTTTAGTGCCTAGAGATTACAAGGTATGCTTGAGGTTAGGAATAAAATTTCATATTTGGGCTGGAAAGAATCCCTTCTCTGTTTTTGTAGTCATTGCACTTGAGAGGTGCATTTTACAGCCCAATATGAGAAATATGTGTAATTCCTTCCGTGCTCATCCTAAAGTTGACAAATGTCTTTTACAAAAAATAATAAAATATTATTAAAAATAACATCTAGGCTTGAATTAAATTTAAATTATTTTGAATTACATATAAATTAGATAAACTAAAACAGTAAATATTGGATTACACATTTCCTCAACACTTTTACTTTAAAAAAAAGTTTACACCTTGAGATATTTGATCTCTTTCCGTACTTGGTAGATCTCTAAAAAAAGGTTTACACCTTGAGATATTTGTATCCTGAAAGCTGCCCACACGTGGTTGTTGGTCAAATTATTTAGCCTACTACATGTTAATTAATGTAGTGGATTAAATGATTAAATGATTAAGCACAGTAGCAACAACCCCACAACAAACAACCTAACCCATAACAACAATGGCAATCAATATTCAGTCTGCCGCAGGCCAATTAATGCAGCAGCAGGAGGCATGGTGCCANGCCACTGTGCTTAATCATTTAATCATTTTGCAGGAAGAATTTGAGATCCAACTGGCACTATGCCTCCTGCTGCTGCATTAATTGGCCTGCGGCAGACTGAATATTGATTGCCATTGTTGTTATGGGTTAGGTCGTTTGTTGTAGATTGTTGCTACTATGCTTAATCATTTTGCAGAAAGAACATGGCAGAAGTCCCAATGTCCATTAATGGAGAGGACATGTATATGGGGCAGGATTGGCATTACACTATTATGATAATTTAGATGTATATATTTGGACCTAGTTGGCAGTTCATTGCATGTGCACCAGCTGGACTATCTTTACGGTAGCCCTTTGCACACCAACTCTCTGCACATACGATACAACTTAGCCCTTTGCATAATGACTCCTCATGTGTTCGATTCTAAAATAATGACATGCAAGTCTTTACACATACTTTAATCTGAAGCTTCTTCTGCTTTTAGACTGAGAATTTTTTTAACTTTCCCACAGACTTTACAGTTCCTTGAAACATTAAAAAATATTATGGAACTCAATTTCAGTAGTTGATCAATGTGAACATCTAATTTAATATCAACAAACTTTAATTATTTTAAATAATGAATTAAAAATTAATTAATTAAATTTATTTTTTAATTAATCGTAATTATTTAAAATAAAATTAGACTATTCTACATAATGAATTAAAAATTAATGAATTAAATTTATTTATTTAATTATTGTAACTATTCAAAATATTAATTAATTGTAACTATTCAAAATAAAATTAGATTTATTTTATTAACATTAAGTATTGTAATTAATGAATAAAGAACTAATGAATTGAATTTATTTTAAATTAAAATGTATAAAGTGTAAAGAAGTATAAAATTTTATAAAGTGCAAAGAAGTATTAATATTTGTTTTTTGTAAGTTAGTGAAGAACCTTGTATTGCATTAAAAGAAAATAATGTTACAATCAAATTTCCGCTACCTGCCAGAAGGCCAAGTGAGGCAGAAAGGAGTGGCTAACTGCCAGAAGAAGATCTCAGAACACTCGACCGAATTGGCACAACTAAACATTAAAGCTAGATCCAGTATAGTATCATAGCATAGGGTAGCTGAAAGAGAAGCAATGACTTGGAAATTATAAAGAAGATAATCCTAGCCTTGAATCGGCTGATTTTCAGGTCTTTCCTTTTTTTCTTTGTTTTTTCTTGACTTGTATCCATCCCCTTGAAGCTGGGGAGACTAAGGCCAGTTGCATTGCATCAGTGGAATCATGGTGGAGTTCCTTATCAGAGTCTGAAGAGGAAGATTTATGGTATCTTTTATGCCCTTGCGAAGGGTCGCTTTTCGTGCTTTCATCTTCTTGAAGAGGCATGTGCACATCAAGCGGAGGTGGAGTGGATCTATGTTCCTGTTCTGCTAGGGGCGTGTCTTGATCAAGCTGGTCGTCTTGTGTGTTTTCTTCATGTGGTTGCTAGCTTTTGGCTCTGTGTGCCTTCGTTGTTCGTTGCTGTTGGGTTTTCCTTTGTGGAAAAGCATTAAGAAGGTGGCCTGTTTGTCGACGGATCTTGCACTTGAAGGCTGTGTTTTCATAGTCGAAGGCTTGAATCCATATGGAGTTGCCTAGTTTAAGGTTGATCATGTCGGGGAGCCCTGAACTGATATCAATGGTGGCACGGATGCGAGCAAAGGTGAATAGACCCTGTGCTGAGCGAACGTCATCGGAGGACAAGTAGAAACCCATAGCATTTCCTATCCCTTTAAAGACCGATTGAGTCCAAAAGTGGATTGGTAAGTTTTGAAGACGTACCCAGATCGACACCTTCATCACTACCATAGTTAAAGGGTCAAACTTAGAGAACCAGGGGGTTATGAAAAGCCTAGCATATCCCCAAAACCAAGGCCCTTTGCTCATAACTAAAAGAAGGTCTTCTCGAGAAGGAAAAGTCACTAAAAAAAAAACCTTAGAGCAGAGTAATACCTGAGAGTCCTCGGGCCAGTTTGAGTTGATCAACTTGAGGAGATATTTTGTTTTTGGCCACAGTCCATTGAATCTACAGATTAGGGTTTGCTCCTTGTGCAGGAGAAGGTTCTGGATGACTTCCAGTTGCTTAATCTCCAAAGTGGGAACCTCCTTGGATTTATCTACTATGTAGACCAGGTGAGGGGTCTAGAATGGATTTTGAGCGGTAGAGATCCCCTCTTGCGTTGCATCCTTGAAGGACTTAGGCTCAGAAGTAGAGGATCTGTTGTTTCCTCCCTGTAGACTAGCCACCGTGGAGATGCATGCGTCCTTTGAGATCCCAAGGCTTTGGAGTTGCCAATGGTCTGAGAGTTGTTGTCCTGCATAGATAATCTCCTGCATTCCTAAAGGGGTTCTATATATCTGTTAAATCAAGGATTTCAGCTGCAAAACAGAGATTTGTGGGTTCACTCGCAAGCAGAGAGAGACCCCCTTCAGAGATCTTACAAAAATAAAAAAGGATTTGCTTGCAGAGTTCTCATCCGCAGACTTCTCCCCGTAGATAGGCTCTCCACCGGTGCCGTTGCCTTGCGTGAAATCACCTCCCTGGCACATGAAGCCCGATATCCCGCGAAGAAGTATTAATATATTAATTTAATTATGTTAATTAATTAAAAAAATAAATGTAAAGAAATTAAGTTAAATTTAGTAAACAATATGTATCTCTAGATTGGGATATGTATTGGGATATAAATCATTGATATAAAATATTTTACATTCAATCGTGTACATGTATTATTATGTAGCAATGTACATATTTACTATGCACGAATGTAGATATTGTTTTGGTGTTTGATAATAACTATTTAAATTATTTTTTAAATAAAATTTGAATTTTTTATAATTATTATTTAAATCAATTTTAAATATATATTTTCTTAAATTTGATATTAATATAATAATTATTATCTAAAATAATTATTAAATAAATATAAAAATTATAAATTAATTAAATAAAAAATATTTAAAAAGTTTAAATGTTAAATGGTTATTTTTTTTCTAATGGAAAAAACTGAAACTTTATTAAAAACCAAAGAGGTCTATACAATGGTTTGTATGCTTTCACATACTAGAAAACATAAACAATCACTATTCCCAGTGGGAACAGCCTAGAAGATAGCATCTCTATGCCAAGAGATTGTGTTAAAAAGAAGCCCATAACTGTGCACTGTAACTGTTGTCTGGCATCCCGAGGTAGAAATCAAAACATGTTTTCAAAAGGAGCTAGGCCTATGGCTCATAATGTATCTCTGTGCAAGCATTTGTCCAAAATAAACTATAGAGAATAAAGCCATAAAGTTCAATCAACAGGTCTTGCATGAAGGGCCTCTGTAAAAGGTCTATGATAGAATTCATAGACTTCCCCTTCCTTGTGTTCAAAAAATTTCCATGTACTGAATTCCATCTCCACTCTAGCTTTCGAAAGACGATCTGCTACTGTATTCTGCTCCCTGTAGTCATGACAGCATGAGATGTGGTCAAATGTAGTCCAAAGTCTGTTTACTTCTTCAAAGAGTGTATTAAGAGCAAGAGTTCTACAATGCTGCACTTTATTCACCCAATTGATATTGATGAGTGAGTCACCAAAAATCTGAAGGTTTCTGCATCCCTTTTCTATAGCAAATTGTAGAAGAAGTTTTAGAGATGAAAGTTCTGCAAAATTGTTTGTGCCTTCCCCTAGGCCCATTTGGAATTGGAAAAAATGGTGTTGGGTTAAGTAGAGGATGCCCCCCCCCCCACAAGCAAGGTTCTGAGAGGATCCATCAAAAAATCCCCAAGGCATGGTGTAGTCTACCTGTTCAACTGTGATTATTCTAACTGAAGGAGCATCCTTAGTTTGTGGGAAGTGAGAGAGGATATCTAGTCCTTGTGAGGCAATGAATTCTGGAGAGGATGCTTTGTTTTGGAAAATAACTTGATTTCAGGCAATCCAGATCCCCCAAATGTGAATGAGAGGAAGAGCTTTTATATGGCATAGCTGCAGGGTGTTGAGCCAAGTCTTCCAAGCCTCTTCCAGCGATGGACCAGACCATAAAAACCTCTGGTTTGCCTTTGTTTGCGAATGCTTCCATACCTGAGTTGAAAAAGGACAGTTTATAAATAGATGGTTAGATGTTTCCTCATTGTTTTTGCATAAGGAACACCATCCCTGGCCCTCTATGGATCTTTTCTTCATTCTGTCTGATGTAGGAGTTTTGTTGTCCAGAGGACACCACATGAGTATTTTTGCTTTCAGAGGGCATTTGAGCATTTCTGCTATTAATAAGAAAAGGAGCGGGGAGAGGCAGCATCCCTGTCTAAGACCCCTTTTAGAAGGAAAGAAAGCTGAAGATGAACCATTTATAAGGACTATGAAAGAAGCTGTGGATATGCAGGCAAAAATCCACTTTATGAAGGAATAGTGAAAGCCTAAGTGTGTAAGCAGGAGCCTCAGATATATCCAGTTTTCTCTGTCAAAGGCTTTTGAAAGATCAATTTTGAGGATTGCTCCTTTTAATTTTTTTTATCTTTATTGAGTGCATTCCTTCCTGAGCCACACCTATTGCCTCATGAATCTGTCTATCCTCCAAAAAGCCAAATTATTCATGGGAGATGATTTTAGATAGAACCTTCTTAAATCTTTGAGCAATCATCTTTGCTATTACCTTGTATGTAATGTTACAGACGAAAATGGGTCTGAAGTCTTCCAAAATGACTGGGTTATCTGTTTTAGGGATAAGATCCAGGAAAGTTGAGTTGAGTGGAGGGTGCACCAGACCATTTACCTGAGATTCTTCAACAAGCTGAAGGAGGTCCGGGCCAATTATATCATATGCTTCCAAGAAGAATTCAATGGTCCACCCATCTGGGCTTGGGGTTTTGTCTTTTTGGAAGCTATGAAGGATGGTTTTCATCTCTTCCTCTGAAACTTCTTCCATCATATCTGCATTGTCCTCTTTTGATATACTTTCAAGAAAGAATCGGGTTGTCTGTATGACTTCTATTATGGTAGCCTATTGATCTGCTCCGAAGAGGTTTTCAAAATAGGTTTTGCATATATCCGCCATTCCTTCAAAATTTGTGACTGGTTCATCAGCTGAGTTTCTAAGTTCCCATATTGTGTTTTGTTGTTTTCATCCCTTGGAAAATCCTGGACGAACTTTGTGTTGTCGTCCCCACAGGTCATCTAGATGGTTTTGCTTTTGAGCCTCATAATTTCTTCCCTTTCCTCCAGTAGATTTCTTTTGTTTGACTCTAGCTAGATCAAACTTTATTTTTCCTCATAAGTTGTGAAACCACCTCCTTCTGAGTTGTGCATTTCAGCCAAGTCTACCTCAATCTGGGTGAGGGCTTGTTCATCCTGGAGTGTTTTGGTTTTTTCCCATTCCTTCAGTAGTTTCTTCACTCAAGTCAAATTTTGCACAAAGTTGGTTGCACCATGTGAACCATATTCTGCTCTACAAGGGATCCAATTAGAGTGGATGAGTGTGAGGACCTCCTCATATTTTCAGCTGCACAATATTTAAAAGGACTGGGAGTTTTTTGGGGGTTTTTCAGTATTTCTAGACAAATAGGCTGGTGATCCGAGTCAGCACCTGAATCAATCCAATGCTTAAACTGAAATTCTTTTTCAAGTAGGCTTTCTCCCAGCAGAAATCTGTCTAGTATTTTTGCAATTCGATTATGCCCAACTCTTTTATTTGACCAAGTTGGCTTAATATTTTGAGGATCCAGGTCCACCAGATTGAGGTTTTGAAGAAGGTTTTTGAAGAAAGCAGCCAACGAATCCATTCTTGCATTTGGGCCCCAAATCTCATGGACACCAAGAGTGAAATTAAGATCCCCTCCTATAACCACATTCTCTTTTTTGAGAAACAGGGAAGCTTTTACTGATTCCCAAAAGGTTTCTCTGTCATTGTAAGGCCCATAGATGTTTATTAGATTTAGATGTAAGTTTTATTCTACCCAAAAAAGCTCCAACCCCATACCAAAAAAAAAACCCATGAGTTTACACAGCGCAGAATGGAGGGGTTCCATCCTATTGCTAATCCTCTTGAGTGACCTTTTGCGCTCTGGGCTAGAAAGGAGAAATTGCTTAAAATAGAAGATAAACAGGAAGAAACCTTTTCTTTCGTAACTAGGGTTTCCTGCAAGGGGGTGATATCTGGATTTTGAACCTGTACCATCCTTTTTAGGGCAAGTTTTTTCTGGGTACTTGCCAGACCCCTACAGTTGAGAGAGGATTTTCATTTGGGCCCCCCCTTAGGGGCTTGCACTGCTCTAAGTGCCCCAAAAAGAGTTTTCTACTTGCCATTTGCTTGATCCCTGAGAGCTTTTTGCTGCGCAAAAGAGAGAAAAGAAAGTCCGTTTTTCCTTTCCCTCTGGTTGGGAGAATTGGGTTTGAACCTAAACCCAAAAGAGTAGGTGGGGGTAGTGCTCGAGGAGGGATGTCTCTTAAACGAAGATGAAATCTGATTCGGGAAGTGGAATCAAAGGGAGGAGTTATGTCGGGTAGGGGTTGAGGATTAGGGGAAAGGATTGGGGGAGGGAGTGATCCCTGTGAATGAGAAGGGAGTGGAGGCGAAATTGGTGAGGGTGAGGAATTTTTATCCTGTGGGGAGAAGGGATGAACTGTGACCAAAGTATTTGCAGTTGTGGTTGTAATTTCATTTAAATTTAAGGAAATTAACTGCTCTTTTAGAGAAATAACAGGAGACATACCCGGATGAAGTACAGTGTCCCCTTTAGGCCTAGGTCCTGCTTGTTCACACAAAGTGTACTGTGATCGAACTGACTCAGATGATGAAGCCCCCATTGTCGGTGATTTTTTCCCTTCATCCTGAGTTTCAACTTCCTTTGGATGCCTCCTCTTTCGGGCTGAGGTTGAGGTGGAGGCAATAGAGAATTTTCTCGCCAAATGCCCTACTTTTTGGCACCTGTGGCACCTGAATGGTAAGCCCTCATAATCTAGAGGTTGCTGTCACATTACATTGCCCTGAATGAGATTGAGGTGCTCCCTAAGCTTCGTTATGATGTTCATCGAAACTAATATTCATGCCACTACTCTTCGTTGAGTTTGAAGATATGAAAAATCTGCTTTCAGGAATGTCCTAATGGCGCTCCCGAGGTCCTTCAATGAAGTTGGGTGCCAAAACTCCAGTGGGAGGCCTGACAGACGAACCCAAAATGACATTTTTTCCATTCACTCACTGTCGGCATCAAAAAGTGGAGTCCATCTCTTAAGGAGAATGGGTATCATGCCATAGAACCAGTTCTGACTCAAGATTTGCTCTGCTTCTTGTTTACTGCCTAGGGTAAAATTGTACCATCCTTTTGACAACCCGCTTACCTCGGCCGCGGATGTTAAATGGCATGTCCAATTTGTGTGCACCCATTCCTTTATTTCTTCGATATTATGGTTTCTCCCTCTTATTTTCCCTATAAGCACATGATCCGCCGTATCTTCTACCTCTTCTATGGCCATGTTGACGTCGCATACAAGGTTTAGGTTCCCACCGCTTAGGGCTAGGCATTTGTTTTTCTTCTTCCGCCTAGGGATTCCATTGTCGTCCTCCTCTTCCTCAGAGGAGCTTTTCGAGCAGTTAAGGCTAGTGTCCAAGCCTAAGCCTAGTAAGGTTTCTCTGAGAGAAAGGAATTGACAAACCCTTCAGCGTTGGCACTCTTGGTCATGTGAAAATGGGTTGTTTCCGCAGGGGGTGGTTTAGTCCAGCCTTCATCCAGCAATTCCCCTATCTTCGGTAGGGTTTGTCTGAGCAGAACGACATCTGGTTCTAGGGGGGGAGGAATTACCAATGTTAACCGTGTCGGGTGGTGAAAAAACCATGTTTGTGGTAAAAAACCCCCCCACAGAGCACGGGGACTGAAAGAAAGTAGGGTTTTTGGCAGCTATTTCTTCGGCAAAAAATGTTGATGGAGATAGCGAAATGTTGGAAAATGTCGGGTTGTTCAACAGTTCCTCCTCCCTGATTTCCATTTCTACACCGGTTCTTCCAGCTGGTAGTGAATTCGTTTGAGTTGTTGCTTCTTCTACGGTCGGGATGATCGGGTCGATGAAAACAGAGCTATCTGCACACGGGTCATTTGTATAGTCCAAACTATAAACTTCCTTCCTTTACACCATGTGGCATTAGGTCAGACCCCAAAAACAAAAAACTGTTGTTGTCTTCATTTCCTCCCATCCGCCTCGAATCCTCACATCTTGGCTACAGATCCCCCCATATTATTAAATGGTTATTTATAAATTCATGAACTAAATTTAATAAAAAAAAACCCTAACCATCATTTAATAGGTGAAGTGGAAATCTAATTATTTAGTTGAGAGATATAAAGTGTGTTACTATTATACCTGTGTATATTGTTTTCTTGGTTTTTTTAGTGTTGATCACATATTAGTTGGTGTTAACCGACTATTTGTTTACAATTTTTTTTTCATTTTAACCAAACTTTTCATATACATGATTTTATGCAATGTTTCTATCCTAAGTTTGCAAAATATTAGCCTCCAAGCTATTGTCTAAAATGTTTAAGGTGTTATTATCGAGCTGGCAGTGAAACGCTAGGTGCCCAAAGCCCAACATTGAATTATTGGCTCATCGTTATTCATCCACTGCCTTGTTAAAGCTTTTGCATCGCCTTGCACCTCTTTGCACATCACCTTGCTCATAACATGCATCGCTTTGTACATCACCTTGAGGTACGACACATAAGCTCATTATTGATCCAGGAGGATCTCTAAGATCGATCAAAATACAAGTATTAAAAATGCAAACAAAAGATTGCAACTATGTAGAGCTCGAAGAGATATTTTCGGTGACATTTGTTTCGCACAAAACGACCTTTGGATGAGAAAGCTATTGAGTTATGAACTTTCAACAAAACAGGTAAAAAGTGGCAAAAAAACAACCACATGGCATGTACAGTCATCATAGGTGGTGACATGGCATAGTATAATACTGCCACATGGAATCCAGTTGGCAAGGAGGATTACATGTGCCATCCAGGTTGCATCTAGTTGGCGTCCAAGTGGAGTAATCAAAGGTCGCCACATGGTGATCCGATTGACGACAATACAATTTTGTTTACCAAAAATTTTTTCGGTCAAGGGGAATGGAACACGTGACCTCTACCTCCACCAATATATTCACATCGTCCGCCTAGCCAAGATCTGTGTTGGGTGTTTCTTAACCATATGGAACACCACTTCTATTTAAGGTTGAATCACGTTTTGTTTTGAAAACAAGTAATCCCTCGGCCCCATATGTTATATATTTGTAACATATGCCAACAAGCCATGGGGACCGACGAATTATATAACCATAGAATCAACACATAACCAAGAAAAACCACATATGCCAACATAAAATCACAATAGGGGGAGAGGTCTACAGGTTTGAACCCATGAACTCCTCCCAACAATGCCAACTCTTCCACCAACACACCACAAGCGGTGTTTGTTATGGGATATGGAATATATTATTTTTAAATTTGATTTATAGCGGATTTAATCCCCAAATATGGGTGCCCCTTTTCACAAATGTTTAAAATCCTTGTACATCGTTTTTAATATATGGTTCTAATTTTCCATATATTTTGGGACTATCGTTTTTTTATCCATTAAAAAGTGGACCTTTATCCCATTTAGTTTGGGATCAAATCCCATGGAATGTGGTGATGGGTTATGTACCTTGGGTTATAAAATTCAGTGTAATTTGCTTGTGAAGGCATAAAAGGATTGAAGCTTTTGAGGAGAGAATGGTAAGATGCCATTATTCCTTTGTAAAGGATTTGTAACCTTTGCTTATTATTTGTAAGAGTCTTTTAGTCACTCGATAGTTTTTGGAGAGTGACAGGACTTCATTGTTGAAGCCTAAGTCTCTTTTGTACCTGGTCAATATTTTTGAAGACTAATAAGATCGATCTTGATTGGAGTTGGACCTAGAGACATAATCTATCATGTACAAACTCCATTATCATACAGTGTCTACATTCTCATGGTTTGCATGACTTGTTCATTTATATTCTTCCAGTTATTTTTAAGCCTTTTATAAGCTTGTTATTTTAATCCATTTTACAAGTTATCTGGTTTAAGAATTCACATGCAATTTCAAGTGTTAGTTTATCTTGTCATTTTTGGATCATGTTTGATATCAGACAAGGCTAACCAGGGAATTGCAAAGTGTGAATGTTAACTAGATCAATGCTTAAGAGAGGTGAAGCCTAACTTGAGACTTTCAATCCAGATATTGGACGTGCACATCGAAGAAAGAAAATGGAAGATGAAGACTACCGAGAAGAAGACGAAAATGATTTCTGCAAGGCTTTCTATCAGATGGAAGACATGGTAGAAAAAGTGTTTGCAAATTATCAAGAGAAATTGGAAAAGAAGAAAATGAAGAAGGATAAAGCAGAGGATAATGATTTATTGAACCATGGAAAATGAGGAGACCTTTCGAGCCTCCTTCTCCATGTTCTTCTTCCTCTTCTAAAAGCTCCAGTATTGCTTCTTCAAATCCAAAGAAACAACCTGAGAAGAATAAGTATGCTTTACCTTATTAGATACTTGATATTAAGTTTGATTTTCCTACATATAATGGTGAATTTAACACAAAAATGTTGGATGATTGGATCATGTAGATTAAGGTGTATTGCAAGATCCAGAAGCTTGTATATCATAGTGCAAGGACCCATTTGGGTACTCTCCGTATTGGGGGAACTGCACTCATCTAGTGGGAGCGTAAGATATAGGAAGACCTCCTTACAAAAGGTAAAATTATTTCTTCCTGGTATGAATTTACTTTTTCGTTAAAGAAGCAATTTTACGCATTAGTCTACATGCAGGAAGAAAAGATGGATTGGCAAAACTTAAGGCAAGGTAAAGGTCAGAATGTACAAGAATACACTAAGGAATTCAGAAAGAGAGATTTGATTTTGAGTATACCTATTTACAATCAAGAAACTATTCTCAATTTTATTGGAGGATTACATAGTTATTTGCATCATACAATACTTATGTTTAATCCTACTAACCTTTATGATGTATGTGTGCAAGATACACACATTGAATCGAAAGGGAAGAATGCTCATGATAACTTTTCCTTGGTTGAATTTATCCATTCGAAAGAAGGTAAGGTAAAAGGGAAAGGTAAGCATACACCTACAGTGAGGAAAGATGATGAGAGTCCTACATGTTCGCATTTTCAAAAGAAAGGGCAGGAAGAATAAAAGTGTTGGGTACTACATCCAGAATTGAATCTTTAGTGGTTGAGGATCGGAAAGAGAAGAAAAAATCCATGATTATCATTGAGGACCTTGGATCACATTCTAAGGATGAAAGAAAGATAACAATCGTAGGTGTGAAAGGTTAAAATGTTGTTGGTAATGATTCTAACATTGGTTCTTCATGTGCTTCTACTTCTAAATATCATGTCAATTATAATGATAGAATAAGGAATGCATTGTTTCATATCAGGGTAATTACAAAACAAACTAAGATTGACACACTCATAGATAATGGGTCCCAAGTTAATCTCATTTCAGAAGAAGTTGTTAAGCAGTTGAGCCTTTAACAACAAAACCACACAGGAAACCTTATCCATTAGGATTGGTATGAAAAGATAAAATATTACAAGTAACAAAGCAATGCGATATAAAGTTTGCAATAAAATCTAAGTTTGTAGATGAATTTGAATTTGATGTGGATGCATTAGATATATGTGGAGTTGTGTTGGGTAGCCCATACTTATATGATAGAAAGGAAATTTTCTATAGAGAACCTAATCAATACCATTTGTTTAAGGAAGGAAATGAGTATATATCGTACATCTGCATTCAATTAAAAATGATACATCATTGGGAACTACACAACAGCTGAACATGGTTGTTAATGTAAGTCGGAATTTGGCACTTATGTCTATGCAATTTAAGGAAGAAAATAATCCTAAGCATGAAAAGGAAATGGTGTTGCACAAAAATGCACCTATTATGGTTGATAGTGTTTCTATGGTAAAATATAAGCATGACAGTGGGTACAATCTATTTCATATGTTCAATTTTGATATTCAACTTTCTAATAATCAATAGTACATGGTTGGATTCAACAATATAGAATGTAAATTTGGTTGAAAATGGGATTGATGTACTCAACAATGTCAATGCAGTGTTGATTGTTATTAGGATAAGTCAAATGTATAGGTTCTAGGAAGAATGGACAAATGATATAGGACAAGTGAGATGAGCATGTCCTCACTTGACTTCTGAATTATTTTGGTCTTTCGTGGTCCAAAAGCTTCTTAGAGGGAAGGTTTGGTTCAGGAGGATCTCTGAGATTGATCAAAATAAAATTATTCAAAATGAAAACATAATCTTGCAGCTTTGTAAATATTGATGAGATATTTCCGGTGACATTTTTTTGGTGCAAAACGACCTCCAAATGAGAAAGTTATTAAGTTCTGAACTTTCGGAAAAATAAGTAAAGAGTGGAAAAAATGGGCCAAATGGAAAACCCACGGGGTGCCACATGGAATGTATGGTCAACAAAGGTGGTGATGTGGTGCAGTATCATACTTCCATGTGGAAGACACATGGCATCCAATTGGAAGGGAGCATGTACAGGTGGTATCCAAGTGGCATCTAGTTGGCATCCAACCAGATCAATTAGAGGTCGCCATGTAGTGACCCGATTGGCCACAATACAATTCTGTTTACTGAAAACATCGATGGTCAAGGGGAATCAGACACGTGAACTATACCTCCACCAATATCTCCACACCATCCACCTAGCCAGGATCTCCGTTGGGTGTTTCTTAACCATATGGAATGCTGCTTCTAATTAAGGTTGAATCATGTTCCATTTTGAAAAAGGGGCGAGACAGAGGGCTAAGCCCTCAACCCCATATGCTATATGTTTGTAACATATCCCAACAATCGATGGGAACCGATTGATTATATAACCATAGAACCTGCATGGAACCAAATAAAAACCGCCTATGCCAACACAAAATTGCAATAGGAGGAGAGGTCTGCCATGTAGTGACCCGACTGGCCACAATTCATTTCTGTTTACTGAAAACATCGACGGTTAAGGGGAATCAGACACGTGAACTATACCTCCACCGATATCTCCACACCATCCACCTAGCTAGGATCTCCGTTGGGTGTTTCTTAACCATATGGAATGCTGCTTCTAATTAAGGTTGAATCATGTTCCATTTTGAAAAAGGGGCGAGACAGAGGGCTAAGCCCTCAACCCCATATGCTATATGTTTGTAACATATGCCAACAATCGATGGGAACCAACTGATTATATAACCATAGAACCTACGTGGAACCAAACAAAAACCGCCTATGCCAACACAAAATTGCAATAGGAGGAGAGGTCTGCGGGTTTGAACCCATGAACTCCTCCCAACAGTGCCAACGCTTCCACCAATGCACCACAAGTGGCATTTGTTATGGGGTATGGAATAAATTATTTTTAAATTTGATTTAGAGCAGATTTAATCCCCAAATATGGGGGACCCTTTACACAAATGATTAAAATATTTACGTTGTTTTTAATATATGGATCTAATTTGCCATATAGTTTGGGATTAGCACTTTTGTATCCATTAACAAGCGGATATTTATCCCATTTTGTAACACCTTGGTTTTGACCCCGTTTACATTAAAATGTATATGATTTATATATTGTAATTAATCATGGTGTGGAGCTAAAGGAAACATCCCCACCATCGATTTATTGTTTTATGTTCCAACCATTAAAATCGTTGCCAAAGGAATATTTTGTGCTAGCTGACACATTATAATTTTTGGCATCATGTAATTATGTGTTTTAATTAAAATACCCACAATCAGCTATGTCAATGCAACCATAATGAAAAAGGCATGATTTTCCTAAGGATAGGGAGGGAAATTATTTAAACCTTTGGGCCAATGGGGAAAATCCAAATGTCAATAGGAGAACCCATCAATCAGTCAACTACCCATTTTCTCTTTTCCCCCCAATCATTAAATACTGCCAGAATGTGGTTGAGTTAGTTATTGCATGGGGATGGGATGAGTATGGGCAGTAATTTCGAATTTGGGGAAAACCCATTTTTGGGGAAAACCAATTTTTGACTTTTGGGGCAAGTAATCACCCAAAAATGCATCCCATTTTCCCATACACCCACGATCTTCATTTGCTCACGCAGGGAAGTGTTAGATTTTATCATTCAAGCTAGCATTATGTTAGGATCTTTAACTAAGAGAATAACAAGTACAAAAATCAAACACAAGAGACAATGAACACGGTGTTTTTCTTCGGGGAAACCATAAATGGAGAAAACCCCACAACTTCCTCAAAGATAGAATCAGCACCAAAAGTAAAATCCCAAAACAGTAAGATGATCTCCCGACAGAAGTAACCTATTTCTTCCTTGCCCCAGTGTCTTCTTCTTCCTCAGCTATGCACTACAACTGAGTGTGAGTGAGTGTGTGCTAAATAGAGAGGCTAGCTCTCTATTTATATTAATTCTCGACATGAATAAACCCTACTAGGGCCGACTTCTCTAGGAGAGTCTAATAACCCTAGTGCCCTGGAACTACGGGAACTTTAACCCTTGATCAATAGGAGGGTTACCCACAATAACTTGACATGACTTGTTTACATTATAGAACCTCCTGATAGGAACATCGAGGCATGACATGACTCAAGTACATTACAAATACATCCCGGAATAAACATCGGGTTACAATACATAAGAAATACAAGTGAATACATTCCAAATTTACATATACATCAACACTCCCTCTTAACTAGGAAGGTATTCTCTCTACACAATTTTCAACACAAGTATTCTTCTCTGTATCATCTGGGTCATTGCCAAGTTCTCATCATCTTCATATGGATCTGGATCATCATCACTAGATTTGGATCATCACTCGATCTAGATCATCATCACTGTATCTGGATCATCACAGGGTTATCATCATTGGATTTGGATCATTACTCGATATGGATCATCACTACTAGATCTGGATCATCACTAGGTCATCATCATATGTGCTATCTCATGATTCTTCTTGTCACTGGAAGTTCTATAGAGCCATCCATTTTTCATGCTGGTTGTAGGCCTACCTCCTTGTAGGTCTTTGGTAACCCTTATATCTGACTCTAGAATGGCCAGCACTCACATCTGACCTTGACTCGTCAGAAAGGCACAACACTTACATCTGACCTTGACTCATCAGAAAGGCGCTCAGTCCTAGACTAAGGGTTCTTGGTAACTAACCAGGTGCCTCCATTCAGAGAATGGAAGTAGACCTTACATCTAACCCTAAGTCAGAATGCCCAGCACTCACATCTAACCTCGACTCATTAGAAAGGCTGCAGCCCTTACATCTGATCATGTAGGAACCAATCCTACAATCACATGAAAATGGTCGGCACTCACATATGACCTTGACTCATCAGAAAGGAGGTAGCCCTTACATCTGATCATGTAGGAACCAATCCTATAATCACATCAGAATGGCCGACACTCACATTTAACCTTGACTCATCAGAAAGGCGGTAGCCCTTACATATGATCATGTAGGAACTAATCCTACAGTCACATCAGAATGGCCGGCACTCACATCTAACATGGAAGGAAGAAATCCTCTCACCATGACAGAATGGCAATAGCCCTTATATCTAATCAAGTGGGGACACATCCCTCAATCACATCAGAATGGCCATGCACTCACATTTGATCATGTAAGACTACAGCTTACAGTCGAATCATAAAGGCCCTCAGTCCCAGACCAAGTATTCTTGGTAACTCACCAGGAAGATCCATTCCAAGAATGGCAATAGCCGTTATATCTGATCATGTAGGAACGAATCCTATAGTCATATCAAAATGGCTCAACACTCATATCTGACATGGAAGGAAGCAATCCTCTCACCATGACAAAATGGCTTAGCCCTTACATTTGACCTACTTGTCAAAATGGCTTACGGAATCATCACTTCCCCTTGGAAGGGACCTTGATCTGGAGAACACCAAGCTTCTCCCTGAAGTACTCAAACTTCACTCTAGCCAATGGCTTTGTCAACACATCAGCTATTTGTTCATTCGTCGCAACATACTGGAGCTTCACTGCTCCCCTCTGCACCATATCCCTGATATAGTGATACTTGATCTCGATATGCTTCGACTTGTCATGGAACACTGGGTT
>LPNX010600291.1:69878-119568 GCA_001517045.1 Pseudotsuga menziesii
AGCTCCCTTAAGCTTTTCATCAAGCTTGGTATCATGAGACATCTTAGCTGAGAACCTCAAATGGAAATACAAAATATTTAGATCTTACCAGTTCAAGATGTCGGATCTGGATTTTGAGCTGAAATTCTGCAGTGCTGGTTCAGGTGCAGATTAGGGTTTTGCTTTTTGAGAGTTCTGTCCAACCAAATGCTTTGATATTGATCCCTAACTTTGATTTTGAGGAGGAGATGAATCCAGGCCTGGGCTCACTGAAAAATTCCACTTCTATGGAAAACCCTAATTTTCGGCAGCAGTGTTGGGTCCAAAACTGAAAAACCTTAGAATTGGATTCTGCTTTGACAGAAATATGCGCCCTAAGGAGGAGAGTTATTCCAACCTTATTTTACTAAAAATATATGGAGAGAGATCCACAAAGTAGGAAGCCCTAGTTCCCGCAGCTGCACAATGTCTTCTTCTCACGTTAGCTTTGATACCATGTTAGATTTTATCATTCAAGCTAGCATTATGTTAGGATCTTTAACTGAGAGAATAACAAGTACAACAATCAAACACAAGAGACAATGAACATAGTGTTTTTCCTCAGGGAAACCATAAATGGAGAAAACCCCACAACTTCCTCAGAGATAGAATCAGCACCAAAATTAAAACCCCAAAATAGTAAGATGATCTCCTGATAGCAGTAACCTCTTTCTTCCTTGCCCCAGTGTCTTCTTCTTCTTTAGCTATGCACTACAACTAAATGTGAGTGAGTGTGTGTTAAATAGAGAGGCTATCTCTCTATTTATATTAATTCCCGACATGATTAAACCCTACTAGGGCCGAATTCTCTAGAAGAGTCTAATAACCCTAGTGCCTCGGAACTGCGGGGACTTTAACCCTTGACCAATAGGAGGGTTACCCACAATAACTTAACATGACTTGTTTACATTATAGAACCTCTCGATAGGAACATTGGGGCATGAAATGACTCAAGTACATTACAAATACATCCCAGAATAAACATAGGGTTACAATACATAATAAATACAAGTGAATACATTCTGAAGTTACATATACATCAATAGGAAGCTTGGGAGCTGTTTTACCTTCACGTTTTTTGCTCATTTTCCTCGTCTTGCATGCCCAAAAATCCATTTTTGGTGTTGTTCAGCAAATGGGCAAGGAATATTTGCATTTTGGGAGTTTATTGCAGTCATTTAGTTCCTATAATGGCATAAATGTCCTCAGAACTCATGGGAAAAGAAGATTCACATTTTATTGTGGTCTGTGGAGGCCGTTTTTTCCCACGTGAAGCCAATGAACATTTGCTGAAATCGATTTTGTTTCCTATGGTTGTTTTAACCACTTACCCTCTTTGATTTTAGATTCGAGGATGTTTCATCCATGCCCGGCACTATAATGGTGGTGTAATCATTTCATTTTTGGCCACGTTAGGGCCAAAACGTCCCTGGGAAATCAAATTGTTGTCAAGGGTTTCTCTTACCCTCCTTGGCAATTAGTTCTATGGCCGAATTGTTTTCCTAAACCCAGGAATGGTGTCTATTGGTGTGTGTGCAATTGGTCTTTGGACTTTGTAGGAGTGGGAAGGAGTTTGCTTGACAAACATAGTGTTTTGTAGGAGCCTCATAGACAAAATTAGAGGGTTGGCTCTCTTCTCTACACCCCTTGAATAGCACTGGAAGGGAATTCATGGCCTGAGGGACTGTGTAGCAGAGAAGGGAATGATTCCTTGTGTTGGGTGTGTGTGGATGTCTTAGGAGTCAAGATAGTTCTGGTGTAGGCATCCTTAGCTCTTCAATGAGCCCACTAGCTTAGCATATAGTGCTTCCATCTCCTGATAACCTGATAAACCCAACTTGTTGGCTTGGTTATGTGTTTTTGTGTACTCTTGGTCTAATAAAACCAACTGTGTCGGCTTGATTGAGTCTTGACATATGTTTGGCTATGTGTGAGGCTGTCTAGTCTCCTTATTCCTTGGGGAATCATGCCTAGCTTAGGGGTGGTAGTGTTGCTGAGAGATTAAGGAGTGTGGAAATTGAACCCAGTGATAGATTAATTTTACTCACAACAATTAACAATTGATCATGCAAAATCACTCACAAAAGAGACTGAAATTAGAGCTGAACACTAAACTGTATTAACTCAGTGTACAATAGCCAACCCTGTAACATAATAGGTTGCTAAATAAATAACATACATCAGGGATTCGAATGCATGAGGAGCAATTCGAATCTAGCATAAAGTAGGCTTACTAAAATCAAGCAAATCCCCCATAGGTGTAAAAAGCTGATCCCAAATCTGTCATGGAGCTCATGAATTGGAAAAAAGGCTTAGGCAAGCTAAAGAGTGATGGAATGGCAGCTCATACATGCTTTTACAAGGAGAAAAGAGTGGACGGTGAAGAGGACAAAAAACTAGTTCACCTCACCTAGTCTAGCTTTCCCATTTGCCTTAAAACACTGAAAAAGCAGACAATAAAGCAGAAAAAGTAGAAGGGCGCCTAGGAGGCCAGGAATAAAGCATAATTGATTCCTTGAGGTTTCCCAAGCACTACATGAGTCAAATAAGGCAAGTTTTACCACTATGGATAGGTAAAAGACAACTTGCACAAGGTGGGACACATGAACTAGGAAAATAAGATAAAAATAATTAAATTAATGTCTAAGGTAGTAAACTATGGGTTGATTATTCTAACACCCCCCCTTAATCCTGAATTATGAGTAATATATCAGAAAATTATAGGGCCTAGAAACAAGGCTTAGTCACCCTTTTACATACTGCATGTCCATACAACCAAGGAAAGAGGCAAAACCAACTTGGGAAAATCCTCCCTTAAACATGGACTGTAAAACAAAATTTGGAAATCTTGTCTTCACTCATGCTTCACAGCATGATCAGCAATCCCCAGTAGTGATTTGAGATTGCTGAAGGTCTTCTCACAAAATGCTTTGGTGAAGATATCAGCTACTTGTTCTGAAGATAAACAGAAGAGTAGGTGAATGGTGCCATCATGCACAAGCTCTCTGATGTAGTGCATATGGATCTCAATGTGTTTGGTTCTCTGCTTCTGAAATGGATCTTTGCATATTCAAATGGTACTCTAGTTATCACAGTAGATGGTAGTTGATTACTCTGATTCGAAACCACACTCTCCAAGTAAACCCTGCAACCATAAACATTCAGTTGCTGCATTAACAACTCCTCTGTACTCTGCTTCTGTAGATGAGAGTGCAATGGCACTCTGTTTCTTGCTTGACCAGCTGATTGGCCCTTCTGCAAGCATGAACACATATCCTGATGTGGAATTTTTGTTTGTACTATCACCTGCCCAATCACTGTCAGTAAATCCAATCAAATCAAGATCAAATTTTGCTTTATAGAAGATTCCATGTGTCCTTGTTCCCTGAACAAAGTTAAGGATCCTTTTGGCTGCTTTCCAATGGATCTCATGAGGCTGATCCATGTATCTAGAATCCACACTTACTGCATAAGAAAGATCAGGTCTAGTATGTGTCAGATACAATAAACATCCAATCAATTGCCTATACAGTGTATTGTTTACCATAGGTGAAGAATCAGCTTCTTCCAGCTTCACTCCTGAAAGGAAAGGAGTTTTGCTTGCTTTGCAATCCTTCATTCTGAATTTGTTCAGCAAGTCCAAGGCATATTTGGACTGGTTCACCTTGATTCCATCTTTGGTTTGAGAAATCTCAAGCCCCAAAAATTGACTTAAGAGCCCCAAATCTGTCATGGAGAAGGCTTGGTTCGTAGCACCCTTTAAGGAAGCAATCTCATCCTTGGAGCTTCCTGTAATGAGGAGGTCATCAAAATATAACATAATGATCATTAATGAACCATTAACTAACTTCAAATAGACATTTGGATCTGATTTTCACCGAACAAAATTCAGTGATAGCAAGAAGCTATCGATCTTGGCATACCAAGCCCTGGGGGCTTGCTTTAGCCCATACAATGACTTTCTCAACCTGCACACAAGAGAAGGGCTAGTAGAAAAACCTTGAGGCTTCTGCATATATATATCTTTAGTGAGATCTCCATTCAGGAGGGCACATTTTACATCCATGTGATGTACCTCCCATGAACCTGTGAGTAGCTCTTGGCTACCAATCTGGCCTTTTACTTCAGTGGTGAACCATCAGCAGCAAATTTGGTCTTATAGACCCACTTACACTGTACTAGTTTTCTCCCTAGGGGAAGATCCAGTAGCTCCCATGTGTTGCTCTTCTGGAGTGAGCTGAACTCCTCCTTCATGGCTGTTTTCCATATTGGATATACTACTACTTCTTCATATGTTTGAGGATCAGAATCCACCATCAAATAGCATTTTTCAGCAAACATAGGATCCTTCATGCACATACCACTCTCAAATTGAGATCTAGTCCTCCTTAGGTCATTGGGATCCCCAGCTAGCTCTCCTGCTGCATGTAGTTTCTTGGCTTCCCATTTTGGCCTTGTATGGATGTTATGGTCTACAATAAACTAATATCCATAATAAAAATCAGAATCATCATGTTCAACAAACTCTTTACTTACTTCCTGAGGTTCAGGTGGAGAAGAGGCTTCTCCAACTTCCACTGCTGCAAGGGGTTCTTCTTCAAAATGAACACACCTTTCGATGAAGGCTTTATTTGTGCTCAAATTTATCAATTTGTACCCTTTTGAATCTTCATAGTATCCAACAAAAATAAACTCTTGGCTTTGGGGCTGCAAAGCCTTCCTCTTCTCTGTTGGAATTCTAGCCCAAGCCTTTGAGCCAAAAATCCTGAAATGGGTCACATATGGCTTATGCCCACTCCATGTTTCGAAGGGAGTCATACCATCAAGCTGTTTATGAGGCACCCTATTCTGAATATAGGCTGCATAGTTGATAGCTTCGGCCCAGTACTTTGGTTGCAAAGTTTTGGCATCCATCATGCATGCTGCCATCTCCTTCAGTGATCTGTTCTTCCTCTCAACAACACCATTTTGCTGTGGTGTGTATGGGATAGAATGCTGCATCAAAATACCTGCATCTGCACAATAATTAATAAAATCAGACTTGACATACTCACCACCATTGTCAGATCTGAGGACCTTGAGTTTCCTCCCAGACTGGTTCTCAACCAAAGCCTTAAAGACTTTGAATAGGCCAAAAACTTCAGACTTGTGTTTCAGGAAGTAAACCCAGTAATACCTGGAAAAGTCATCAATGAAATTCAATGCATATTTGGCCTGAATCATGGACATATGAGGGAATGGGCCAGCAACATCACTATGGATCATCTCGAGGGGTGCAGAGGTTCTCTCATGACTAGCTCTCTCAAATTTATGCTCTGGGTGTTTTCCTAGGATACAACCTTGGTAGACTCCTCTGGAAAATTTTATCTTGGGCAACACTATGACCATCTCCTTTTCACTAAGATCAGAAAGATACTTGTAATTTAGGTGGCCAAATATTTCATGCCAAAGCTTGCTAGCCTCATTAGCATGAATCAGAAGAGCATAGGGGTTTGAGTAGGGTAGGAAGTGTGAGAACATATATACCTTTTGAGCATGATTCACAACTCCTTTAGCTATGACCTTACCACTTGAGATCTCTGTGATCTCAACTTCATCGGGGGAGAATATGAATTTCTTAGGAGACCCAGTGTGAGTCATCTGGTACATTGACAAGAGGTTGGAGGCAAGACCAGGCACATACAACACATTGTTGAACTGACCATGATCAAGATCAATCCTCCCTTTGCCCAAAATTTCAGTGAGAGAGTCATCTCCCAGTACTATAGGTGGTCCTTTTGACATGTCAAGTGAGGAGAAGGCCTCCTTGGTCGAAACCATGCGTCTTGAAGCTCCAGAGTCAATGATAAAACTGGGTGAGCTTGATGTGCCAACAACCAATGCATGAACTCTCTCTCTGTCATCTGAACTTGATCCTCCTTCTCTCTTCTTTGAGCTTTCTGGAAGGGAGATGCCATTCTTCTCTAGGAGTTGGGTTAGCATATCAATTTTCTTTTTCATACAAGAGCTTTCAGAGTGATTGCCCTTATTGCAGTATGCGCACTTGTTCATTTCACCTTTGTTTTTCTTCTTCTGGTAGTTCTTCTTGGAACCTTGTGGCTCCTTTGGAGACTGTTTCTTGTCTCTCTTTTGCTCAGGTGGATTTTTAGCTTTATTTTTTCCTTTTGAATCCACCTTCGAATCTTCAACAATCAGAGCTTGATCTTTGGATGGTTTGATGGTGCCCATCATCACCAGCTTGTCTTGTTCTTGTGTGAGAGATTCCATGAAATCTGCAAGGCTAGGCATCTTCCAGGTTCAAGCTGTCAGTTTTGTGGCATAGAAGGTCGAAACAAACACTGAATAGTCAGGTCCTAGCTTCGAGAGAATGGCCAGGATGAGCTGATCATCCTTCTTTTCGATCCCATACTGTTTCAGCTGCAAAACAAGTGCTTTGAACTTGGAGAAATATAGCTGCAGGGATTCAAAGCTATTTGGACTTAGAGAAATCAGCTCATTTTTAATTTGATGTCCCCTCATCTCATCTGTATTTCCAAAAATATCAGAAATATTCTACCATACTTTATTCGATGATGTCAATCCATCAAGATGGAAAAGGAGGTCTCTGGAAATACTCAGACACAGGAGGCCATAAGCCTCATCCCTCCTATTGTGCCATTTTATCTTCTCTACAGCTGCATTGGGCTCTGCTTCTATTGCCATAGTCACCCTATAGAGGCCTTTCACTCTCAACAGTATCTCCATCTCTACTTTCCATTCAAAGAAATTGAAGGGAGTCAAGATAGTTTTCTATGATTGATCCATAGCTTAGAAAAGCTGTCCTAGCTATCAGTAGAAGGCTCCCAGTCACTGATGTCGAACCTGCAAAACAATTTTGAAGGAGAGAAATTGATCTACAATGGCTCTGATACCATGTGGAAATTGAACCCAGTGATAGATTAATTTTACTCACAACAATTAACAATTGATCATGCAAAATCACTCACAAAAGAGACTGAAATTGGAGCTGAACACTAAACTGTATTAACTCAGTGTACAATAGCCAACCTTGTAACATAATAGGTTTCTGAATAAATAACATACATCATGGATTTGAATGCATGAGGAGCAATTCGAATCTAGCATAAAGCAGGCTTACTAAAATTAAGCAAATCCCCCATAGTTGTAAAAAGCTGATCCCAAATCTGTCATGGAGCTCACGAATTGGAAAAAAGGCTTAGGAAAGCTAAAGAGTGATGGAATGGTAACTCATACATGCTTTTCCAAGGAGAAAAGAGTGGAGGATGAAGAGGACAAAAAACTAGTCCACCTCACCTAGTCTAGCTTTCCCATTTGCCTTAAAACACTGAAAAAGCAGGGAATAAAGCAGAAAAAGCAGAAGGGCACCTCGAAGGCCAGGAATAAAGCAGAATTGATTCCTTGAGGTTTCCCAAGCACTACATGAGTCAAATAAGGCAAGTTTGACCACTATGGATAGGTAAAAGACAACTTGCACAAGGTGGGACACATGAATTAGGCAAATAAGACAAAAATAATTAAATTAATGTCTAAGGTAGTAAACTATGGGTTGATTATTCTAAGAAGGAGCACATTGGCCTATGGTTGGGTGGAACATTGTAGCGACATAGCTGGTTGTGGGGAATTATTCTTCATAAGATAAGTACTCTTGTGTTTAATTCCCTGCAATTACGTTTGATATTGAATTACAATGAACATGATGAATGCTTGAATGTATGGTTTTGCTTCCATTGTATGGTGATAATGTATGCATGTTTTAGTTCAAAGCATTTCAATTTTTATGTGTATGTTCATGGGGTTGGAATCCCAGATAGATAAGGGTATGGTAGCATCCTCTTCACCGGTCGGAGGGTCAGGGACATTACAATTTTCTTTGGGATCAAATCCCATGTAATGTGGTGATGGGCTATGTACCTTGGGCTATAAAAATCAATGTAATTTGTTTTGTGAAGGAATTAAAGGATTGAAGCTTTTGAGGAGAGAATGGTAAGATGCCATTATGCATTGTAAAGGCTTTGTAAGCTTTTCTTATTATTTGTAAGAGATGTTTAGTGACTCTTGAGAGTTTTTGGAGAGTGAGATGAATTCATTATTGAATCCCAAGTCTCTTGTGTTGAAGGATGAAGACATTTTGTACCTGATCAAATATTTTTGAAGACTAATAAGATCGGTCCTCATTGGACTTGGACTCAGAGATGTAGTCCATTAGGGACAAACTTTGTTATCATATGGTGTCCACATTGTTATGGTTTGCATCACTTGTTCATTTATATTCTTTTAGTTATTTTTAAGCCTTTGATAAGCTTGTTATTTAAATATTTTTTACAAGTTAACTGGTTTAAGAATTCACCTGCAAATTCAAGCGTTGGTAGATCCTGTCATTTTCAGATCATGTTTGGTATCAGAGTAGGATAACCAGGGAATTATAGAGTGTGAATGTTAACTAGATCATAGCTTAAGTAAGGTGAAGGCCAACTTGAGACTTTCAATCCAATGATTGGACATGCACATTGAAGAAAGAAAATGGCAGATGAAGACTGTTAATATTTCATATGCTAGACTAGATATCATTAGTGTTCAATTCAAATTCACAAGACTAGAACATGCAAAACCACTAAAAGAAACACAATCACAAGATAGACACATTATTTATCCCAGGAAACCCTAAAGGGGAAGAAAACCCAACAAAACTTCCTATGTATAAGATGTATAATATATAACCCCAAAATAGGTATTATTTTTGTTTTTCTGTCTCTTTCTCTCTCCTATGCGCTACACAAGTTTGTGAGTCTGTGTTCAATCCTGAAGCACAACTCTTATATTTATACACATTGAGCCAACTGAATTTTACCCTAAACAAGTTGGCCCCACTAAACTGTTTGGGCTGTCTTCAAATAGGAAGACTCAAAACAATATTTTTTATTATTCATTAGGGTACTAATGACCCAACTTACAATGGAGGCTTTACCTCATGACTCTATGATGACCAATTACATAGTGACACCCTAACAGAGAAACAATAACATCTCCCTTGGGTTACATCAGTAAAATACATTTAGAATATCCTTTGAAGTTACAATATTTCAACACTCCCCCTTAATGAGAAGTTTATTCTACAAACAACATCATCATAAACTATAAGAGAACAGAGATACAATATCTTCAACAGTATCGAGGTAATACATCTATACGTCATAGGAAGTTTTCACAATCAATAACTGGAACAATTACTCTTCAATGTCTTCATATTCTACATCACATGATCACTTTATCCTTTTGTATCAACTCTTCGACCTTTCGATCCTTTGTAGAAGCACTTGGATATTATGATCCTTTGCAGTAGTACTTTAATCTTCTCGATCCTTTACATAAACACTTTGATCTTCTTGATCCTTTACAGCAGCACTTCGATCCTTTCGATCATTTGTAGTAGCACTTCGATCCTTTCGATCCTTTGTAGTCATACTTCGATATACTTGATCCTTTTCCACCATGCTACTTGTAGTAAACATGATCTCTTTTCAGGATGATCAATCCCTATCACTTTAGGACATAGGTCCAAGGATGATGCAATCCTCCATCATCGTGGTCCATAGTATCGACCAGTTGAATCGCCTACAACTGAATGTAGATATCGACCGTACCTAGATGTAGGTCCTGTCGTCTATAAGGACTCATCGTAGACTATCCATACCACTGAGGTTAGGAACAATCTTGAGTGAGTCTTATACTATGGTATCTACACATACGTCTAGGCATACTCTTCCATGCAAGAGTATTATCTACAGAGCAGATCTCGACCGCATACAAAATGTAGGCCCTTATCATAGATTATCCTTACCACTAAGGTTAGGACCACTCCCAAGTAAGTGTTATACTATGAAATCCATGAGGAATCATCATAGAGCATCCATACCAATAAGGTTAGGACACTCCCAAGTGAGTTTTATTCTATGGCATCTACATATGAATGTAGGTATACTCTCCATACAAGAGTAATGTCTACAAAGCAGATCTCAACCACATACAAAGGTCGGTCTTATCATCCATGAGGACTCATTGTAGATAATCCTTACCACTGAGGTTAGGAACACTCATGAGTGAGTGTTATTCTATGGTATCCACAAATAAATGTGGATTCTCTCCATGTGAGAGTAACATCTAGAGGGCTATCCTTAGCTAGTTAGGACCACCCTCATGAACAGAGTGTTGTACCTTCCATCCTCAAGAGAGGATAATATCATCCACAAGTAAATGTTGGACCTTTTCATCATCTTCAGGTGCACTTGACCTATTTCATGCTGGAGCATTACTGTCATCCCATCATCGATGTCAGTCTCATCATCACTCCCCCTTTACTAGGAGGATCCATATTATCAACCTGCTTCCCCTTTGTTCAAGGAGGGTTCATGTCTTCGACCTATTATTCCTTTTCGAGGAGATTCAATATTTTTGGCTTGTTCCTCCTTGCGAGGAAATTATTTTCAAACTACACCAAGCTTTTCATGTAAATATTCAAACTTTAATCGAGATAGAGGCTTGGTCAGTACATCAACAAATTTCTCATCGGTACTTACATACTGGATTTTTATAGCTCCCTTTTGTACCATATCCCTTATATAAAAGTAACAGATTTCTATGTGCTTCTATTTATCATGGAACACTGGATTCTTTGTCATATCTATACAACTCTAGTTGTCACAAAGAATCACTGTGGTTTCCAACTCCATGTCAAATAGTACTGACATCAGTTTTTGAAGCCATATCACTTCACAACTAGCGAAGCAAGATGCAACGTACTCTGCTTCAGTTGTACTGAGATCAAGACTGGACTATTTCTTTCTAAACCATGAGATATTGGCGGATCCCAAACAATAACATCCACCTAAGGTGATATTTTTTTCTGCAACACTTCCTGCCCAATCTGAATCGGTATATCCATATAATATGTAGTCATGATCTCTACCATAGTAAATTCCCAAGTCTATCGTACCTTTTAGGTACCTCATCACATGCTTTGTAGCTATCAGGTCACCACTCGTCTAGGTTTAACTAGATATTGAATCAAGGTGTTCACAACAAAACATATATCTAGCCTTGTGTTCGTCATATACATTAATGACCCAATAATTTGTATGTACTGAGTCATATCTGCCACGTCTGATATCTCATCAGACAACAACTCCAGGTTGGTGTTCAAAGGTGTGGCCATGGCTTTACAATCCAACATATCAAATACTTCCAATATTTCTACTACATACTTTCCTTAATTCAGAAAAATTCCTTCTGAGCTCTACCACACTTCCAGCCCTAGGAAATAATGCATTAATCCAAGATCTTTCATCTCGAATTCTTTAGCTAGCTTCTTCTTGCAATTGGTGATATGTTTCTCATTTCCAGACAAAAATAGTTCATCCACATATAGTAATAATATGACTGGTTCATCATCCATAATATTCATATAAAGGTTAGGATCAACTTTACTCTTGGTAAAGCCCAATTTTGTCAAGAAGCTATCTATTCTACCATACCAAGCTCCAGGTGCTCACTTCAGTCCATACAAAGACTTTTTCAACTCACATACATGAGTCACTCTATTTTCGACTTCAAATCCTTGTGATTGTTCAATGTAAACCTCTTCTTCAGTCACACCATTAAGGAAGGATGTCTTTACATCCAACTGGTGTAAGTACCACTTCATCATGGAAGAAAGTGCCATGATGGTTCTGATGAAAATGTACCTTGATACTGGAGAAAATGTCTCTTCATAGTCAATCCCCTCTTTCTGAGAGAATCCTCTAGCCACAAATCTTTCCTTGTACTTTTCAATACTTCCATCAGTAACATGGTTTATCTTTTAGGTCCATTTCGAAGATACCACATTTTTGGATAGGTACTATATCCCAAACATCATTCTTCATTATTGACTGATATTCTTTCATCATTGATTCAAACCATACCTTCTTCTGTGCATATTCCTCATAGCTGGTGGGTTCTTGATCTACAAGGTCACACATCAAAGCTACATAAATGAAGTATGGCTTTGATCTTTTGCCTGTTCTTGTGGAGCCTTATGGAGCTCCATATCTCTCTGCTTCTTGTAAGATTTCTCTTACAAAATTATGTTTTATCTTTTGAGAGATATCCATAGTAGAGGGTTCCTAAGGTTATAGCATATCATGATCTTTAGATGCTACTATTTCAGGAGAGGGTTCATCTTCTACCATTCTGGGAGATACATCCTCTTCATTTACTTCTTCAAGATGACACCTTATATATTTCTTAAGAGTTGTCTCTTCATCAAATGTTACATTCCTACTAATATCGATATGATGGAATCCTAAAATCTATATCCTGAAGGATTTGGAGACTTCACAATATCCAACAAATATTCCCTTCTTTCCAGAAGGATCCAACTTGGTTCTCTTCTCTTTCGGAATATGTACATATATTGGACAACCAAATATCTTGAGATGGATCAATTCAGGTTTCTTTCTTGTATACATCTATTCAAGATTCTTGAATCCATTAGCACTATGAGATAATATATTTTTCACATATATGGTTGTTCTTTCTGCTTCATCCCATAGGTGCATGGGGAGGTCTTGTTCACGAATCATAGATTTCATTGCTTCCATAATAGTTCTATTCTTTCTTTCCACAAAACCATTCTATTGGGGATTATAGGGAGTGGTTAGTTCCCTCTTGATTCCTTCCTGCTTATAGAATGCTTCAAATTCCTTTGAAGTGTATTCTCCACCATTATCTGATCTCAGTGTCTTGATTTTCTTTTCTAAAAGGTTCTCTATCAAGGATTTGAATTCCTTGAATTTCTTGAACAGTTCACTCGTATTCTTCAAGAAGTATATCCATGTATTTCTTGAATAGTCATCAATAAATGTGACATAATATTCATATCCACTTAATGATATGGATGTAATAGGACCACATACATAAGAATGGATTAGTTCTAATGTACCTATAGTCTTTGTTTCATTTTTTGAAAAAGGGATTCTTGATGTTCTTTCCTATTGCACATCCTTTGAAAGTTCCTTCATGATCAATATTCAGATCTAGTAACCCTATTACCACCTTGCTCACATAGGGTAGTTCTTTGTAGTTGATGTGAGAAAGCCTCCTATGCCACAGTTCACTTGAGTTGGTAGTCTCATGGACAAGGGTTGTCTCTGGATGTCCTTTGAGTTTATAGAGTCCTCCTTCTTCTTCACCAATGACCACAACATCTTCATGTGTCTTTCCTTTGGACCACATAAGTACTTGTCCATCTATAAAAGAAACTCTATATCCTTTATTATCTAGAGGTAAGATGGAAAGTAAGTTCTTTTTCAAACCTGGTACATACAATACTTCCTTCACCTTCATAGAAGTTCTAGATTCAAGTTTGATGCTTGATTCACCAATACCTTTGATGGGATATTGACAGTCATCTCCCAATGATACCTTTTGAGGAGAGTTCTTTTCTTCAAGTCTTGATAGAGTTTGCTTCTTCCCTTCCATGTGCTTTGAGGCACCACTATCAATAATCCATGTATCATCTCCAAGTGTTAGAGACCCAGAGAGTGCAAAGAATAATACATATTCATCACATCTTCTTCTTTTGTTAGTCTCTTTCGATGTCTTTCTTCCTCATCCTCATCTTCAACTAGATGAGCATGATGTCTCTTCTTGTTGTTTTTCTTCATTGGTGATGGACACTCTTTGGCTAGGTGTCCTATCTTATGACAGTTGTAGCATTGATACTTTGAGTAATCCTTCTTCTTCTTTTGAAACTTCTTCTTGGAATATTTATGATTGTACCCTTCTTGAAGTTTGATTATTTCCTTTATTTAGTATGTATGGCTAGATCATGATCATCTTGTCAGAGTAGAGCTTCTCTATTGGCTACTTCAGCTTCTTCTTGAATGCAATATTCCCATACTATGTCAAACTTCATACTTTCTTTTCTGCCACACAAAGTCTGTATGAATGAGTCCCAAGGTCTTGTGAGACCATTGATAGCAATCATAACTAGTTCATCCTCATCAAGGGTGTCTCCAATGGAACTTGGTTGTTCTTTGAACTGGGAGACCCTTGAGAAGTATTCTTGAATTGATTCTCCTTTACTCATCTTGGTGCCCTTCAATTGAGCTCTCAGATTCATCTTTCTATTGATGTTCCTTCCCTCATACATTCTGGAAAGTGCATCATACATCTGCTTTGTTGTCTTCTTAGATGACACTTGAGGGATCAAGTGATCTTTAATAGAATCAACAATGATCGTCATTTCCTTGACTAGGTATTGTTCATGATTCTCCTTAGCTTCAACTTCTATTGGTTTTGCAATTTCATCCTTGATGTACTTCTCAAGGCTATTCTATTTGAGAATGAGACCAATCTTGTACTTCCATGCTAGGAAGTTTTATATTCCTTCCAGTTTGTCCTCAAACTTAGTACTTAGGGCCATCCTATCCAGTATGTCACTAAAAATTGAAATTTATCAAAATGAAAAGATGACCTTACCAGGAGATGAGCTTGAATGAGGTGAGTTGGTTGGTCCAACTAATTTCTAGATATCCCAAATCTTCACCCTTAAAATGCTACTTGCGAGGTTGCAGCTCTGCAGAATTTCTAGTTCTGGTTTTATGCAATTTTTTGGTTTAGGGCCAAACTAGGGGTTGGCTTTCCTAGAGATTCAACTACCCAAAAAATTTGATCCTAGGCTCAATAGATGTGCTCTAAGGAGGAACAAATTTCTATGCAAGCAAATCTTTGAAACTCCAAATTTTGAAGAAACCCTAATTTCTTCCAGAGAGGGAGGAGAGGGAGTTTCACCTTATGAAACCTGTCCTATTTAGGATAGCTTTGATGCCATGTTAATATTTCATATGCTAGACTAGATATCATTGCGCCGAGAGGCGCTCTACAGCCCAGTATGGGGGAGATCTTGTAACGTTACGTAGATCTTGTAACGTTATGTAACGGCATAACGTTACGTAACGTTATTTTTATTAATAAAAAATATTTTTTTTAATTATAGGCCAAAATAAATGTCGGCCATAAAAGAAACCTTATATGGGGGAGATGTTGTAATCTTCCTACCTAACAAAACAATAAAAAAATAAAAATTTAATTATCTGTAAAAAATAATGGGTGAGGAAAAAAACACAATATGGGGGAGATGTTGTAATGTTTTTACTTAACAAAATAATAAAAAATGTTGCCCTTGCACATGGTTTTAAAACCATAAAAAATGTTGGCCTTGCACATGGTTTTAAAACCATAAAACATGTGCATGGTTTTAAAACCATGTGCATAAAAACCATGCACATGGTTTTAAGCCATGGTTTTAAAACCATGCACATGGTTTATGGTTTTAAAACCATGTGAAAGGCCTTCTAAACAACCCATCGTTTTATTGTACATGGTTTAGGAGGCCTTGTAGATGGTAACAACCCATAGTTTTATTGTACATGGTTTAGGAGGGCCTTGCAAATGGTTTTAAGACCATGTGCTAGGCCTCCTAAACAACCCATGGTTGTAGGAGGGCCTTGCATATGGTTTTAAAACTATGTATGGGGAAATGTTGTAATGTTAGTTCATAACAAAAAAAATAATAATAACTATTATATGTGGGCCATAAATAATATTAAATATTAATAATAAAATATTATATGTGGACCTTAAATAAAAAGATGTGTCTTTTGGTTTGAATCAAATCAATAAATACCTACGAAGAGATTTGATCCCTCTCGGTGCTTGATAGAGCCTAGGATTTGGATCTACGCTGGTTAGTGTTCAATTAAAATTCAGAGTAGTATCATATGTAGAATCACTTAAATAAACACAATCACAATATAGACATAGTATTTATCCTAGGAAACCTTCAAGGGGAAGAAATCCCAACAAAACTTCCTCTGTATAAGATGTACAAGATATAACCCCAAAACATGTATTCTCCTCTTTGTTGTTATGTCTCTCTCTCTCTCTCTCTCCTATGAGCTACACAAGTGAGTGAGTATGTGTTCAAATAAGAAGCACAACTCTTCTATTTATACACATTGAGCTAACTAACTTTTACCCTAAACAAGTCAGCCCCACTAAATGGTCTAGGCTGAATCCACCTAGGAAGACTCAAAACAATATTTTATATTATTCATTAGGGTACTAATGACCCGACTTACTGTTATGGAGAAAACTTCCTATGGCTTGGGGTACCACAACAGATAGAGTAACCGCAGAAATCAATCCTTTCCCATATGCAAGAGAAACCAAACATCTAACACTAAAGGATCTTGAAACATACCTTATTCCGGATGGTTGATGTAGATCCCCATTGAGCTTTTCCACTCTCGCTTGTATTAGCAATTTGCTCTCTCAACATTCAGCAAACAAGACAAGCATGCTATATAATTGTGTTATACCTACTCTAGCATATACAATCATAATAACATATAAGGATTTAAAAGCATCCATGGATTCAATACTCATTTAAATACACATTATTGGATAGGAAAAGATATTTCTATTAATATAAACCAGAGGTTACAATAGTGACAACATTTTTTGGCATGTCTACGAACCAGAGAAACTAAGTCCTCCACTTGGGCATCCACCACTTCAATCCTCCATATCTCGATAGCAAGCTCACAAGGAAAAGACAAGCTTAGGAAGAACACAAAGTGCTCCAAGGAACAAAAGGATACAGACTCAAGTATAAGCTCCGGCAACAATGGACTATAGTTTTCTTACTCTTCAATTCCTCCCCTTTCAATGTATCCAAAGGGTTCCTTATATAGTGCTTCAATGGGGGTAATGGAAGGTCAAATCCGAGCAATCTCAAGGCATATGGAAGGCCAAGAGACAAGTGACTCGGATCCACATCAAGGAAAACTCCAAAAGTATTTGGCCTTTTGCACACATCCAGATGTACGCAGGTTTGAGGGTCATATCCACATATATACGCGAGAATATGTTTAAAATTCGCATATATCAAATAATGCATTTTTTTGGGATGATATTGGAAACATCAAAGTTACACAAATGGTCCATGGGATCCAAAGAGTCTGCAGAGGGACAGGGAAGGCCATAAAGGTGTGATCCACCATGTGTGGTAAAATCAGCTGTAACAGATGCCCCCTAATGTGTGAGGTTAGAGGGGTGATATGATGGCCGAAACACATTAAATTCCATCCCAGAAGTGGAGTGATGAAGAACCAAGTGGAAGAACTAGCCATCAAATAGTATACTACAATAATCAAACTCCGCACATAACTACAAGTAGATATAGTAGTCCCGGATACATAAGAGTACAATGGCCATGAATAGGAATGATACAAAATATGACATGTGTGGTCATCGCCACATACAATATAGATAGATCAAAATATCCATGATGAAGATATATAAAGGATCATGGTATCCATGAAAGCTAAAGATATATAATGGATCAAGATATCCATAATGGCTGAAGATATCTGACATACACTGGAATCAAGTCACGAGAGCTGAAATCTCATGAACACTGGCACAATCAAGGAGGTAGCATATATGAAATGCCACCAATATGGAAGGTCTTCTACACAATCCGCTACGAGTACATGTCCTACTATCTGAATAGAGGTGTCGAGGTCGAACATAGTAGTCCATCATCTGATTACCGGTCATTGATGTATACCATTAACAGATGCAAGATCACCCATCGATAATGAAAATGGGAATCAAGGTACTAGAGTGCAAAATAACAAGTGTGAATAAATGTGTTGAGGTTGAACACTTGAAAGGATCCATTGATCAGGGGACATTGATGTATTTCCAAAACTGTCGATGGCGAGAGAACTTGCCACTGATGACTGCAAGTCTCAAGGCACTCAAAAATGACTCTAGATTCCTATCCCAGAATAAATAATCTGAGGTCGATAGGATGAAATCCGATGGAAGGAGGGAATTAATGCATCCCTCATCATCCAACATGAGGTACTCAGTAAAGTTGTATAATATGGAAGGACTCGATCATAATGTGCACGAACCAGTATCAGTATCGGGAATGGCCGACATGCAAAGTCAAGAGAACTGAGGAATTGCCGACTCAAGTTTCAACTTCCTTCGACCAAGAGCATAAAGGCAAATGGTGATTGAATGTAGGAATCACAGACTTAATATATAAAATAGGGACATCTCTGTGACACAGGAGGCATCGACAAAGGATCCATAGGGACTGGAAGCTTAACCAGTCGGTGGAGATAAACTCAGAGAAACGAGTACAGCTCCTAAATTCAAACTATTAACCCAACCAATGGATGTGATATATAGTTCTCTGTTTGAAGGTGACATGACTCGATTACTGCCAAAGATAACATCTTTTCCTATCCGGATTTTTGGTTTTTTTATTTTTTTTGGACTTTTTCAAATATTTTGAAAATCTTGAAAAAGAATAAAAGTGCTTTATAGTTACAGACTAGGAGGAGATGAGTGTCAAGGGGCAAACAAACTAGTTCCAAGTAGTAGAACATACCTATGCTCAATGCAAGGACACATGTGTAGGATAGCGACACTTGAGGGAAAGTCCCCTCCCTGTAAAAAATGGGGAATCAAGCTACAAAGGATGTTTAAAATGTCTTTGTGTGGCTAGACATGAGACAAGCTTGGGCTATATAGCTGATAATCAAAGTCAGGGAAGCCGACATAAGGCTCAATAAGGCAAGAAAAACTCATGATAATGCATTTACAGCTTGACATAAGGGAGTCCTGGGGAAAAAGGCCAACAAAAAGATCAAGAGGAGTATGAGGCTCTTGCAAAAACTCATGGCGATACTATACAAAGGACTCCCACACCCTAAGGGGAAAAATGTCGGCATGGGCACCAAAGAGTCTGCAGAGGGACAGGGAAGGCCATAAAGGTGTGATCCACCATGTGTGGTAAAATCAGCTGTAACACTTACAATGGATCATTTACCTCTTGACTCTATGATGACCAATCACAATAATGACACCCCGACAGAGGAAAAATAACATCTCCCTTGCGTTACATCAGTAAAATACATTTAGAATATCCTTTGAAGTTACAATATTTCGACAAACACTACTGAGAAGAAGATGAGAAGGATTTCCACAAGGATTTCTATCAGATGGAAGAAAGGGTTGAAAAATTGTTTGCAAATTATCAAGAGATATTGGAAAAGAAGAAAATGAAGAGGGACAAAGAAGAGGATAATGCTTGATTGAACCAGGGAAAAAAAGGAGATACTTTTGAGCCTCCTTATCCATATTATTCTTCCTCTTCTGAAAGCTACAGTACTGCTTCTTCAAATACAAATAAACAACTTGATAAGACTAACTATGATTTACCTTATTTGAAGCTTGATATTAAGTTTGATTTTCCTACATATAATGGTGAACGCAACGAAGAAAAGATGGATGATTGGATCAGGAAGACTAAGGTGTATTGCAAGAATCAGAATCTTGTAGATGATAGTGAAAATATCCAGTTGGATACTCTCCATATTGGGTGAACTGCACTCATCTGGTGGGAGATTAAGACACAAGAATACTTCCTTACAAAAGGTAAAATTATTTCTTCCTGGTATGAATTTACTGCCACGTTAAAGAAGAAATTCTACCAATTAGGCGGCTACATGCAGCAAGCCATGATGGATTGGAAAAACTTAAGGAAAAGTAAAGGTAATAATGTACAATAATACGCTCAGGAATTTAGAAAGAGAGTTTTGATTTTGGGTATACCTCTTTACACCCAAGAAAATATTCTCAAGTTTATTGGAGGAGTACATAGTTATTTGCATCATACAATACTTATGTTTAATCCTACTAACGTTAATGAGGTATGTGTGCAAGATACACACATTGAATCCAAAGGGAAGAATGCTCATGATAAATTTTCCTCAGTCAAATCCAGCCAGTCGAAAGAAGGTAAGGGAAAAGGAAGAGGTAAGGATACATCTATAGTGAAGAAAGATGATGAGAAGCCTACATGCTCGCATTGCCAAAATCAAGGGCACAAAGAAGAAAAGTGTTGGGTACTATATCTATAATTGAAATGGAAGTGGTCTAAGGATCGGGAAGAGAAAAAAAAAGCAACGGTTATCGTTGAGGACCTTGGATCAAATTACAAGGAAGAAACAAAGATAAAAATCGTAGGTGTGAAAGGTAAAGCTATTGTTGGTAATGACTCTAACATTGGTTCTTAATGTGCTTCTACTTTTAAAGATAATGTCAGTTCTAATGATAGAATAAGGAATGCATTGTTTCATATAAGAGTAATTAAAAAACAAACTAAGATCGACATGCTCATAGATAGTGGATCCCAAGCTAATATCATTTAAGTAGTTAAACAGTTGGTATTAAAAACAAAACCACACAAGAAACCTTATCCATTAGGATGGCTATGAAAAGATAAAATATGACAAGTAACAAAGCAATGTGATCTACTAGATATATGTGGAATTGTGTTGGGTATCCCATACTTATACGATTGAAAGACATTTTTATATAAAGAAAATAATCAATATCATTTGTTTGAGGAAGGAATTGAGTATATAGTACATTCACATTCATTTAAAAATGATAGATCATTGGGAACTACACAACAACTGAAAAGGGTCGTTAATGCAAGTTGGAATTCGACACTTATGTCTATGCAATTTAAGGAAGAAAAGAATTGTAAGCATGAAAAGGAAGTGTCGTTGCACCACAATTCACCTATTACGGTTTATAGTGTTTCTATGGTAAAACATAATCATGATATGGGTAAAATCTATTTCATGTGTTCAATTTTGATATTAAGCTTTCTACTGATTAGCAGTGTATGGTTGGATTCAACAACATTGAATGTAAATTTGGTTGAAAATGAGATTAATGTACTCAATAATTTCAAAAGAGTGTTGATTGTTATTATGATAAGTCAAATGTACAAGTTCTAGGAATAATGGACAAATGATATAGGACAAGTGAGACGAGCATGTCCTCACTTGAATTTTGAATGATTCAGTCCTTTGGTGGTTCAAAATATTCTCAGTGGGAAGGTTTGATCTAGTAGGATCTCCGAGATTGATAAAAATAAAAGTATTCAAAATGCAAACAGAACCTTACACCTGCATAGAGCAGGATGAGAGATTTCAAGTGACATTATTTTTGTTCCAAACAAACTCTAGATGAGAAGGTTATTGAGTTATGAACTTTTGGAAAAATAGGTGAAAGTGGCAAAAAAGGGGCCACATGGAACACCCATAGGGTGCCACGTGGCATCCAGGAGGCATCTAGTTGGTGTCCAAGCATGGGGGCGTCGTCGACCGAACAATATGATATCATGTTCGTTCATATTGGGAGCTTAAAAATGGTTAAAAATAAAAAAATATACTGGGCATATATTTGGGGTTAAAGGGGTTTTTTTATGTTAATAAACAATATGCAATATATTGGGTGTTTTTTTATCCCGACTAGGTTAGAAATGGGCACGAAAAATAGGGGTGGGAAGACCTAAACTCTCTGTGTGGGTGTGTCTACATTTTTTCATGATCCATAGGTATGTTTTCTATGTAATTATTTGTATCCTGTTGTGTAGAACAAGATGACCACGAAGGGGCATTTTCTCTGCAAAATGTGGGGTGTTTTCTTTGCAAGAGCCGCGATGGTTGGTCTCGTAAAGCTGCTTTGAGGAAGACAAGCCATAAGCCACTTAAGCGACTGTGTTTCATACTACCACAATCCACTACAAGGACCTTGGGTTGTAGTATTGTATCGCGCCAACTCACTTCCTTTGGCTTCGATGTAGGCCTGGCATTGAGATGTGGGTCAACTTTTTAGTGTTTATACTCTTATCACTTATAATATAAGGGCCATTCGAGTTCCCTCTATGCCTGCACTCAAGACCCACCCAATGCTAAAGAATCAAGCAACTAGACTCACTTTGTATTTATCTCGCGGGAGTTGCATCACAACTTGCAATTCTTTGTATCCTAGTGAGTAGAACAATCCGACCATGAAGGGGCATTTTCTCTACAAGACGTGGGGTGTTTTCTCTGTAAGAGCCATGACGGTTGCATCACGACTTCTCCAGGTAAGGAAGGAACTCAAACCCTATGCTGCACTATGGTATTTTTTTGGCTATGATATACTCTTTGGTTTGACATAACAGAAATATGCATAAAACAGGTGGTTTACTTAACAGAAATATGTGTGAAAATAGGTGGTTTACTCTGATGAAATATCCATAATTTATTATGCAGTGATTAATTGCTTAATTCTCATTTTTTTGAAGTAATTGACCTAATAATGCGTCCATTATTTTTTAACTATCTAAGTTTGAATGTTATCTAGGACTGGAGCACATGTTTTGAGGGGTGTGTCTTTACAAGCTCACTTACTTCTAAAAGGAAACCAGATCCTGGATTTGGGTATGGCTGTGGTGGTGAAACAACATGTGTTCTATGGTCCATGGAATCATCATATTACTGTCCCGAGAATGATATAGTTGTTGCACGAAGTTGGGTAAGATATGGAACTATTCCTTATTTAAAAGTCTAAAGCATTACTCTGTTGTCTTAAATGATCAACTCTGGAATTTCGTTGTTTGAATAGATAAATTGATAAATGAAATAAGATGTTGGTTGAGTTTCCATCAATGAAACTAAGATACTGGTTAGGGAATGTGAAGAAATCAACTACTAAGAGACAAATCCAATATACCGTCATCCATGAGGCATTCCTTGCAATATTGTTACTACCTGAAGGCTCAATTTCTCTGTGGAATAATCAATAAAAGATTTCAAGTTATGGATGTAACTGTAACATATGTCAAATTCATCCCACATTACTATATGACATGCACTTAGATAAATACCCCATCTGTAAATGATGTAAATATACTTATATGCCACCATGTGTTAGGCTTACCATAGTGAACTCTATGATGTAAATATGAATGTTGGAACATAATATATAATGGTCCAAGAAAACTCCAATGCAACTTGGCCTTGACTAGGATTACCCCAAAGGGTCTTGAGGTAACTCCACAAAACCTCTTACCCTAAAGCTAGGTCTCAAATTCCATCATATCTTTTGATGGACCTTCCATGAATTTAACATAGCCTTAAATCCAAGATAAATTTCCAATTTGAAATCGGGGACAAAAAATAAGGTATTTAATTCAAGCAACCACCATTAATTGGATTATCCAGTATATATAGCACTAAAAAGTGCTTCCAAGACCACATAAAAACCTGGACTTAGAGGAATAACAATAATATGAATAGGAAAAATTGAATTAACCAGTCCAGTCTACAAACAAGGTCCGTTGAAATTCGTTTCGACAGTCTACAAAAAAATTGTTTTGACAGTTTTAAGTAGCCCTATGTGCTAGACTAGGATGCCCTTGTAGATTCATGAATAAATCCACTAAGGTGAACTTATTTAGTGTATCATATTTTCCAATTTTCAAATATTTTTTGAATTTTCTATTTATATTATTTTTTTAGGTTTTCAGGATAAAACATAATTTTGCATAAATAAAAAATACAAAAAATAAAAAAATACATAAATTCGAAAAGAGAGTGAAGGTAGGGAATCCCAATGTGGATTTGGGTAACTATGTTGAACCCCTATTAATAATGCTAAGCCTTCAATATTGTTGGGTTGGGTAAGGGGCTACCCCACATTAGAATTAATGTAATCATCATCCACCTGATCACTCTACCATGTCATCTGAGATACAAAAAACATGCAAAAAACAAGTTCTTGAGCACAATATTAACCAAAGATTAATAACATAGCTATTTAAATTCTTCAAATATCCATCCAGATGACACCTCCCCAATTGGAGGATTTTTGTCCCTAAAATATTTATAAGGAAAGATGAAGAAACCTATTTGCAGCTCAGTTTTTCTTATACCGCTTGACTTTACTCGGAGTTTGTCCCTTGAGGCCAATTTTCCAAATTTCTTCTTGTCTTCTTCTAGTCACCCAGTGTGTCCTCCAAATCTTCAAGTATATATAGTGAAAAATTTTCTATTGTAGGAAGAACTATTGTTCCTCTTTCCCTTCTAGCGAAGACAGTCAAATAATCATAAGTTCTCCACATCGATCACTAAATACATTCTCGTGTAAGAATGTAGGTTTGACTTAAAAGCATTGGCACTGACTTGCTTAGTAATCTGGAAAGGTCTATATCTCATAAGCTTCAACTCCTTGGTTGCCCCTTGCAAGCATTCTTTGCTGAGAATATGAGATAAAACCACACTCAATCTTCAACATAGAATTTGTGATCAGTCCTATGTTGGTCATGTCTAAGCTTTCATTTCTATTAACTCTTCTCATGCTGCTCCTTCACTTTCAAATGAACTTGCTTGGTTTTCTCAACGAGCTTGTCTACTTTCTTTGCCTCATCTTGCATCTGTTGTGTCTTCCTTCTCATGTCCACATCAAAAGGTGAGGGTGGAAAATAAATGAAACAGATATGGAAAGGAGATTTTTGGCTGGAAGAATGAAATTCCCTATTGTAAGAGTATTGAATATAAACTACATGGTCATCCCATGTCATTGGATGTTTGTTGGTATATCCTTTCAACAATTGGACCAAAGTTTTGTTCATAACTTAAGTTTGCCCATCAGTTTAAGGATGAAGAGCAGTTGAATGTTGTCCAAAACTTTCCTATAATTTTGAAGTCCTGATCAAACACTATTGAACTTGGAAAACCAGAATGTACTCATACATTGACAAATAACAAATCATTTGCTTCATGAGTTGAGATGGTCTCCTTACAGGGCATAAGCACACACATCTTCTTGAACTGGTCCAAAGCCACAAACAGGTGTCCATGGCCTCTCGTCGATTTAGGAAAATATCCAACATAACCCATGGAGATACTTTTCCAAAGTTTTCTTAGTGTAGGTAATGGAATGCACAATTGAAGTCTCCTATTATTTGACTTACTAGTGTTACATAGAATGCAGCCTCTGATAGGCTTGGAAACTTGTTCTTGCATCTTAGGCCAGTAAATATATCTCTCTAAATTTACAATGGTATTTCCAACATCAATGTATCCAACAATTGGATAAGTATGAACTTAACTCATCAACTGAATTTTCTTTCCTCATGGTGTACACAACCTGCCCAACTTGGCAAATCAAATCTCTCACTCATAAATGCATAGGAGTCTAGGACACTGATCAGTTCAAATAAGAACTTAAAGCCAACTTATCTTTTTTTCCTCTTCATAGCCAATGGGATAGAACTATGACTGAATCGTGTCTGTAAACACCTCCCATTTTTTCACCAGTGGTTCATTTCCTAGCCTTCTAGCAGTGGCATCACTTTCCCACCATGTCAAAGCATGACCTAACTTCAAATAAGCAAAGGAGAATCCCTATGTTTCACTAACCTAATGCATGCTTTCAACCATTGATTCAAATTCAAGGCATCTATCTCACTTGGATTTTTCTTGATGTTAGTCATTTCCTTTACCTTAAATGGTGCTTGTGTCTTGTTGCATTCCCTCATCTCCATATCTCATTTATCCACTTTAGGTTTTTCATCACCTCCATTTTTTTCATCTGAATTATGGTTCTACTCAAGCTTATTATTCTTGCCCCTCTCTTGTACCCATGTGGAAACCAAGTCAGCAACAGTGTTTTCCATTTGAGTCACTCCTTGTACCATTTGAAGCCTATCCATAACCATTTGAGCTATTTGATTCGCCAAATAGGTTATCCTATGTTGGGTCTCAATGGATTCTATTTCATCACCTTTGGTCTGGCCATGAATTTGTTTTCTTCCTTGTCTAGTACCAATTCCAGGGATAAAGGAAACTAACTCTTCACCTTCCTGTTGTTCTCTTAGTGTGGTCAACATTCACTTGTAACTCCCCCCTAAGATAAGGAACTATGCTAAAATACCAATATGATCTGCGATTGTAGGCCTATGTCCCAAAAAATCATGAATACAAATATTGATATGCAAAAAATAAACTTAAAGACTGTAAAAACCCATCCAAAATAACTTGTTGTGCATTTTCAATGGCTGTTTTCTTTAACAAGTCTATGCTAATAGAATAAAAAATACTCAATCACACATTTTTTTTTAAAGAACAAGGATTGGAAAATTTATTCCTCATTGGTTAAAAGTTATAACTGTTATAAGCCTTTGAACTTAATCAGTAAAATCAGAAAAGCCATAAATTGACTCTGTTCATGATTCATAAAAGAAAAGAAAATAAACTGTAAAAATGGGGAACGTTCTCACCCTTAAAAACTTGTACTATAAAACTGTATTTAACAATGTATTTCATCCATCATTGAGAAAGAATATCATAAAACAAGTAACTGAACTAGTTTAGTTCAAAACTGTTGTCATGCTGGGGAGTGTTCTCACCCTTCTTGTATCTTTCCGAGCTTTTTTAAAACGAGACCTTCAGTCTCTTACTAGTACATTTATATCCATCATCAACAATACTGAGAGGATATCCGCATGAAATTATTACCTGTCTGAGATCTCTCTGGTAGATATGAGGCCCGATTGGTCTGCAAAATTATCTCTCCATCTTGAAGTCCACATGCCTGTTTTTCCAACAAATCTGCCTCCTTGTTGTATTTCCTGTGATTGCGCTGATAAGTGAAACTGTTGAGGTGTCCCATGAGAACCCATATCCTGCTGAGCATATGTGATAAAAAAATGTTTGTGCAGGTACTGTTTCTTGTCATCAATTCGATAGATAGCTTGGAGTCTGAGAGGATAGGTCGCACTTTAAAGTTTAATGTCTTTGTTTACAACCAGCAACAATACTGTAATTATGCTCAACAATTCAGCATAATTGTTTGTGTTAACTTTCCTGCACCCCTTTTTAAAGTAATTTTTTGATTTTGTAGAATGATGAAACCTCCTGATCCAGATGGCTCAGGGTTCCCTTTCGAAACACCATCACAAAAACTGTATTGTTGCATGCGATAAAAAACTGGTTGCTGATTTACTCTTTTCTCCTTTGGATTTTTGAGATTGATCCCCATAGAACATTTAAATCTGTAGAGAGCTACAATATGATGGGCCTTTTTGTTCTAAAAAATAAGATCATTCCTTGTGATCCATATAGACTAGTAGACCATAAGGGGAATACTCAATTATACATACACATATAAAACAAGTTATATCATGGAGAAAACTGATTTGGGAAAACTCTAGCTTTGAAATGGCTATCTTGATCTAGCTATTAATGGTTCTTTTATAGTCACAAGTATTTCTGAATGACGAAAGCTCAAGGGAAATAAAAATAGTACAATCATCCACAAATCAATACTTCAACCTCTGTCTAGTCATTTTCTCTGTTCTCTATAAAATGTGTAGTACAACAACAACCCAACCTATGGGTTAGTTCATTGTTTCTTTACTCTATTGAACCTCCAGTCCAACCTCCTCTTGCTTCTCCTCTGTCAAAACCCTCTTTCTTCATCTCATGATTTCTTTATGTTTGTCCTCCTAGGAAAGTGGAAGACTAAAGGCCTTGAGAAATAGTTCAAAACCATAGCTCCAAGTTCCCTTCTCTCACTCACATTCTTTGTAAATGACCAACTATCACTTTTGAATGTCTTTATTGACACCAAAATTCTATGCGACAGATGGGATTCTATAGAATTTTTCTTATCTTCCATGTGGTAGTTTTTCAGGTTGTAGAAACATCCAAGGCCCCTTTGAAGCATAATTGTTTTAAATATTATCCATTAGCTCAACATAATAGTTTTAATCCTTAGCCATTAGCTTAGCATAATTTTTTTAACCCTTACCTACGACATCTTCATTCTAATAAAATAAATATCAAAATATAAAACACACTCTGCAATACTATTATTTTGGATTGATCTATCAAAAAATACTCAAGCCAGAGGCATTTACTCTTGAGAAATGAATCTTTACACATTTATAACAAAATCATTTTTGTCATTAAAAAAAAATTGTTGTAGAGGTTCTGAACCATGGAATGATTAAATGTTTAGAAAAAAAATTGTGATCTACATGTTGATCTCTTAGACAACTGTTGGATTGATGTTTACATCATTCTGAAAAGATATTGATGATTGAGGGGAAATTCTTGTTAATTGTGCCAAACTTGTTCACAACAATACCCTTTATAGTTTTCCCAAGGAAGCAGAACTGGGAAGCCATAGACCTTTTTCATGCTTTTATTGCTTGAAACTTAGCCACGGCTTCTCTTTGTTATTTTAGTCCTTAGCCACTACTTCTCAATATATTCTACAAATTGTTTCGATTTGCTAAAACTCCCTAGGATGATTACAAAGAAGGCGACTTGGAATAGTCAATGGTATAAGGAAACACAAAAAATCATTTCAATACATGAATAAATACTAATACATATGCTGAGTATTTATTCTAGAATTGTGATACTCACCAAACTTAGGAATACTATCCAAGGCTAGGAAATATGGTATGCATTGACTGATTAATGCTCTATAAACCAAAGACATAAGTATAATGATCCAAGTATATGTCCAAGGTTCATACTTTCCATGCCAACTATGGCCATATTATGATATCTAACTCATTTTGAAAGGATTATTTGAAATCTATTTTTTTCTATGTTTGAAAAAGTAAAAACTACAAAAAAATTATGGTTGATTTGGTTTCCAATTCTAATCATTATCTCTGAGAGATAAATTGAATTATAGTAATATAGCTTGTTTTAAGAATGTTTTTCCCATTCTAGACAGGGGAAATTAAGTGATTCAATCCAAACACTACAATGAAATCATTGGGAAGACAAAGTTGGTTTCATAAATAAATGCATGCAAACATTCAAATAAAACCATAATATATCCCAACTTAAAATTAGAACCTATCATTTGTGAAAAAAACAAAATCTAGGATCTAATACATAATTTAAATCTAAGTTTAAAAGGACAGTTACGTTTAGAACTCATATGCATGAAGAAAAAAATACCTTGTGAAAGTTAGTATGTTTTTAGTGGTCCCTAGAATTAAGGTTCACCATAGCTCTACATGAATGAGCAGTTGTGAAACGTGTGAAGAGTGTAGCCATGAATCAAGTTGCATTATATTAAAATTGAAATTTTTAGAAAATGAGAGCATGCAATTGGTTGAACAGTATACCATTGCAATGTAGAATATTTTGTAGGGATGCTTGATTAAAAATATATATTAAATGAGAAAAGGTCACCTATTTTCCCATTTATTAGTCCCTGTTTAGAGGGTTACCTATTATTACATATCCTTTGCATAGCTTTTAATTTGGGTAATTTAGAAGAAGAGTAACTCTAAAATTGTATTCTTACTAGATGTCTTTATATGAAGTTTGATAATTCATTTTGGCATATTATAAGCTTAAAAAACATTTTATGCATCCTATTATATGCCCCTTTCTTACAACCTAAAAGGTTCTTAATCCAATGTTGATAGAGAATATTTCATAACATATCTTCTACATAGCTAAATTATTTAATAGAATAAGAGTAATTCCAGAACTATATTTAATACTAATTGTCCTTATATGAAGTTTGATCATTCATTTTTTCATATTATATAACCTTTATAAAACATGTTATACGTTCTATAGTAGGCGATTTCACTTATTACTAAGTTTTTTCTCTTACCCCAAGGCCAAACACCATGTAGAATAGAGCTTAGGCTTGCAGGTTCGGAATATTAGTTAACTAGGATGTTTTTATCATTTCCTAGAGTGGATTGTAATGCTTGGGGAATTTTCATAAAAAAAAAACAAGACTAAATTCCAAAAAGAACAAATATCTTTGATCACCTCTGTGTTTTTTCATCTCTTGTTTTGATCACCTTTTGATCTGCTGCAGGTACGTTGAAGCCGACTCTTCAGTTTGGGGAGGGCTATTTGAATAAGCCACTGACAATACATTTTGTTTCGAGGTGTTTCATCCTGATAGTAAGATTTATTCATCATTTTTAGAGATTTGAATTGAAAGTGCATACCTTGCTTCCTAGCTCTTTGTTTTATTAATGAACTAATATGCATGTGTAAATTTGAATTAGTTTTTTTTCCATTTATTTATGGATGCACTCACCTCATTTTGTAGCCATATTATATCCAAACTTTTGAAAAAAATGTTATAATTTTATTCATTTCTTTACCAAGTAAAAGGTACACATGGATGGAAATGCAGATGGATCCAAGTGATGTTATGGACTTTGGAATTTTTATTGGTGAAGAGAATTGTTCCCTTGGCATAGTCCAGTGTCAAAAAGGTTGTACATATGTTGATATCCGTTGTGAAATTGTGAATGATGAAATCGTTGAATACCGTTTTGATTTTATTATTGGCCCAACTGGATTTCCTTTAAATGCAAAGCAAGAGAAAAAAGGGAAACCTACAACAACAAATGTAGGCATTAACAGGAAAGTAGGCACGATGGTTGCTGAAGCATTGGAATCACATGTAATGGAATGAACGCCAATATCTGAAAACATTGAAGGGAATGTGGAGGAACCTATGCATAAACAACCAAGAGATGATAATTTGTCTGAGTCAGTGGAACAAGTTGTGGTTGATCCTAATGTATTGGCATCTTGGGAACATAAAGTGAATAGTTTAATGGAAGAGTTTGTCAAGGAGAAGATAACACTCAAGATATATTCAGAAAATGGAAAACCTAATATAAATATTCATTGCGAAATTTGTGGCATTGATTATGGAATGGGGGAAGTATCCTTGGTAGCGCGAACAGTTCATAAATTAAAAAACAATCAGATTAAAATAGGGTCCCATCAACGTCACATTTAAATGTTGGGAATTAATGAAATTCCTTCATGTAACAAAGAAAATAAGACAACAATGGCTAGATACCAACTTGAGATTGATCAAGCAATCAAACTTCTATAGTATTTCAACTAAACGCAAGAGCCTAATTTGTTCAAGGTGGTGGAAGCAACTCTTGCAAACTATGAGGACAAGAAAAAAGTAAGAGTGGGTTGTACACGGTGAAATAGATGGTTCTATTTAGTGCCGACAAGTGTTAATATTGTCAGTTCTCTAAATGAACACATGAAATCAAAGCAGCACACTACTACTGCGATTGAGGATTCACATGATACAGTTGTGTTGACGATTGGAACACTTGGGAGACCGAAGAAGCCTACCAATGAAAAGTCCCAACAAAGTTTGACTAAATTATTGATCCCATCACTACCATCACCATTACATGGAGCTTCTACAAGTCCACATGCTTCTACTTTAGGTGTGTTAATTACCCAAGTTTTAATTTGATTTGAATTTGAATATGCACATTACTTTATTTGTTATTACTTGTTAGTAGCAGTTAGTAGATCATTAACCAATTTGTTTTTTCATCTTGTTCTAGGACAAATACCTCCCCCAATATTATTATGTTGGGGGTATTGCGATCCCTATCTTGAGAGAAGAGGGGAGATATTAGACACAAAGTTTCTAATGTATTACCAACGTGGTGGAAAAATGTGTGCCATAGAGAAACACACCAAGAGAACACTATATTATCATGGTACTGAATGTTGTATTAATGGTACATATAGACATATTCATTGCAAGAGGGTTTCTGAAATAGGAATACCTTTTGATTCATTGACATGCAATTTTTGTAAGATGGTACCTAATCATGATGAATTTCTAATGCGTTTATATCGCAAATCAAGGAGCAACATGAAAAGACATGGGAGAGATACAGGGAAAGGGAGAAGGTTGGACCATTTGACTCAAAATAAATTCAAAATTGTTACAAGAGATGTAAATGCTACACATAGGTTAACGATGCAATCTCTTTGGTGGGAAAGGATAAAGGTTGCTACATTGTCTATTAGAACAAGGTCTCTAAGAGAAAAGTTGTTCTAATCTACAGGAAGGAAGGATGTGTTCAGGTTTTGCAAGGATGTGTGTGAGGCTCATAAGCAAGGAAAATTACAAGGTAAAGATACAGTTTAGGAATTTATTCAAGATATATTTCACAACCTAGTTCATTCAAATTTGGGTAGAAGGTATAGTGAATCAAATCAATCCATTTATGAGATGATCAAGTTATGGGGAGGTCCTAGATTACATAGATTTATTAGCTTGAGTCTGAATGGCCCTTCGATATCTATGACTTTAAGGCAAGTTAGAAAATCATTGACATATATACTAGGGGAGAGAGTACATTTTTGAGACAATCAGAAAAGTTTATGCTTCCTATAAAGACAAACATGGTATAGAGGGCCCAATTCTCGTATACATTGCTGAATATGAAGCTATTGTGAAAAAATATTCCATGTGGGTAGCAAAAAGTGATACATTGGTGGGTTTTTGTGGTAAGAAAGAAGAACATAAGTTCCCATCACATTTTTTGGTGACAGTTGGTGAGGGTGTTGCACGCTATGAGATTATTAAAGATGCATTCAAGAATTGTGTGATTAGCCATTATGCACGTGTTATTATTGCAAAAACTTTACATGAGAAGCTTCCTCATTTGGTTGTGGTTGTTCATCCAACGTGCAACAGGTTTGATGCAAATTTTGTCCATCGACAATGGGAAAAAGTAGAATACTTATGAAAAAAACATGTGGAACATTTTTTAGGACCTATTATTGGTCATTCCTTAGATGGGGATAGTAGGAGAAGAATTCTTATGCGGAAGGATTACTACTCAACGACGGGCATGAAATATCAAATTCCCTAGGAAGGGTGGAGGCTAACTAGGTTATATGATGGCTTTAAAGTAACAGGAATTCATGACCAAGATTACATCCACAATGGCAAAAAGATAGTGAATCCTTTGTTCAGTGGTCGACGAGATCTGATTGTTGGAGAAGATTTGATTAGTTTTAACCATGTAAGAATGGCTTATAACAATTTTAAAGTGGATGACCAAAAGCTTAAAATTGAGGATATAGAGAGGATTGATAGCCAAAACTGGGGTTCAGCACAACGCATTGCTTGAAGGCATGTCCATAGGTGCTTGAAGGAAATGAGAAGAACATGTGGCAAGATAGAGAGGACATTGGGTACAGATACCTATCTAGCAATCGTTGTTGACTATATTGATATCTTTTTGTCTCCTAGTTTGACTCTTTGAGAAAGAGTGTGAAATTATTCAAGAGTCCATAATTTCTTCACGTTATGGATATGTTGGGTCAAAGAAGAAGAAAATACTAATGTCAACATTAATTTCATTAGCAGAGAGGCATATCAATATGTGAAAAATTCTTGTCACTTTATGGTTTTGTTGATGATATTATTTTGTGATCAATACTCTAACTTGCCATGTGCATTGCACCTGACTAGGTTAGATGTATGTGAGAACTTCTTTATCGAATTCAGTGGCATGGTTGGAGTAGAGAGGGCATATGATTTTGTTGAATTAATTCATGCTATTGGAACCCTTAATAGAGTTGCTGAAGAAGAATCGAATCCCCAAGGGCTTCGTTTCAATAAATCTCATAAGAAACAAATGAGTATCTGGAATAAATTGTATCAACAAACAATAGAGGAAGGTGATGTCTTGTCATAATATGATTCAATATCCACATATAATAGAATTATAGAAGCTCTCAAGATAAGATTGGAGGATGCACATGGAATTTTACAAGGTCTTGGCATGCAACCAAAAAGACACACAAAAAATTCTTGGTGGTTTAAACCATGGATATAGGATCACAATGTTCCAACATTTAAAGATGTGGATAAAGTAGTTGACAATTCTCCACTAGGTCATTCCACATCCATATTCCAATCTTCGTCTTTTATGGTACTCAATGATAGTGAATTGCAAACGATGGAAGGTGAGTGGAGGCACGAGTTGGATGGAATTTTAGATTCCATTAATGAAAATGTAAACATAACTACCAAACCAGTGGTGGAGCGCGATGGCAAGGACATGTACAAATATTGTTTGGTTAGTGAATTGAATGGAAACCCAACATTATCGAAAGATAGATTGACTAAAGTGAGGAATGGAGTATACTTCAGGAGAGATGAGAGGGATCCCAAAAAGGGTGTTGCAATTGGTTTTGGAATTGGTTAAATTGTGCGGTGTTGTTTGAGAGAGATCCTATAGTTGTAGCTGAACATACTACAAGAAAAGGTGTATCTCAAAATACAAAGCACGATGTTTCTTCTAGGACTTGGTACATTGGAAGAGTTCAAAGAATAAGAAAGAAGGATGGTAATAGGGTGTTTGATTACCATAATGACATTGATCTTTTGGATAGGCCTGAAGGTGTTGAGCTTCAATGTTGTTGGTACAATAGAATAAAGGGGCAACACATGTACAAGAATGATTTGACAAATCATTTATTCATACAACTTGAATCTGTGATAGCAATGACAAACCTATCATACAATATCAAGAATGACACATACAAGTTAGAAGAAAGTGACCACAAAATTTTTGAGGATTTCATAAAAAATTTAAATAGGGTGAAGTTTTCAAACCATTTTAATTTATCTTATCTTTTGTACTACTATCTTATAGTTTATTTATAAAGTATTATTTTTGTATTATCGTTGATTCGTTTGTATCAATTTCATACTCATTTTAATTTCTCTTATCTTCAGTTGCGGTGAATGGTTCAAATGCCAAACGGTTGGGATAACTCTATGTGAAGTTATCGATTGTCAAATATTTCTTTATGCATTCTTGAAGCATGGTTCTTGAGGGTTATTGAACTGTTGGCTAGTTCAACAATTAGGTTTAATATTAATTTTAAAAGGATGAAATAAGGTTTTGTTTGTCAAATTTTGGTGCCCATGCCCATGTTAGAGTTTTCAGATACTTTCTTTTGCTACTTTAATACTTAAATGGAATATTACTTAATGTGTGTTTCTTGAAATGTGTTTTCTAAATGTTTTCTTAAATGGAATATCATGTTCTTTAATTTCGTCATGTTTGTGTGGAGTTCCTATTAACTCATTAGGAAATTGTGACTGTTGTTGATTCGAAAGATGGCTAGGGTGTGGAAATATCTTGTTATAAAACTCATTGTTGTGCACCTATTGTTGTATGGAGTGGGTATGGACGTGGTATGGAACTTCCTAATACGGTGATGGTAAAAATTACTGTTGTGGTTTGGAACACTTATAATTTATGGACTATATACCTTGGTGATACCTTGAGAGAGAATATAACAGTCTGACCATGAGTTTGACACCTTCATCTTCTTGACCCCTCTTGTTGACTCTTGATATTATGTTGACTCACATCACAGTTCGAGCCTAGAACCCCAATGCTCTAACAAGGCTTAAAATTATCTTGTTTAGTGCTTTAAACCCTATGCCTTGGTGCTCCTCCAACATGGCCAAAAACCTGTTCCTTGGTGCTCCTCCAACTTATCTTATCTAGTGCTTTAAACCCTATGTTTTGGTGCTCGTCCAACATGGTAGAAAACAAAAACCCCGTGCCTTGGTTCTCCTCCAACATGGGCAAAAAACCTGTGCCTTGGTGGTACCTTGAGAGATAATATAATAGTTTGACTACGAGTTTGACACCTTCGTCTTCTTGACCCTTCTTGTTGAATCTTGATATTATGTTGACCCACAGCGCAGTTTGATCCTGGAACCCCAATGCTCCAACATGGCTGAAAACACTAGTCTGACCCTTGATTGGTATTTATGCTAGCGCTCCCCTACTTATGTTGTGCTTACTCTACTTCTCCACACCCCGCTAGTGCTGTTGCTCCACCCATTTTTATAATAAAATCCCCAACATATTATAATTTTTTTAAATGCATATAAAAACCCCTAGACCCTTAATATGACCCCCAATATAATGTTTTTCATAATAATTATGAAGCCCCCAATATGAAAAGACTTGATATGGTATTGTTCCGTCAGCGACACCCCTGTGGTTTCATAGTTGAGTGGTCTAATATCTTTGTTGCACTATTTGAGTGTGCTAAGTTATAAGTAATCCATGGGCTTTGTATGGGATACAAATGGAGATCTGGTTTGTGCATGTTTTTTGTGTAAAATTTCATCATTACCTGCTATTTTATAGATTTTTGTATTTGGGTTTGCTGCTTGTAGAAGGAGCAAGTCGACAAGTCGACTTGAATGAGGACCGACTTAGTCGATCAACCGACTAAGTTGATGGGGCGACTTAGTCGATCAGCCGACTAAACTAGAAGATTAGGTTAGCTAACTAAAAGTCGTGTCGGTTCACTGAACCGATGGGTAGTTATTTTGTAACTATTTGTAAATTGTATATATTAGGCTGTTGAGCCAAACAAGAACTTAGTTCAGTTCTCTTCCTTATATGAACTCATTGGAATAATATAATATGTTTGTCTTACTTGTTCTTATCTCTTGTCTCTGTCTTATATTTATGTATGTTTTAGTATGTATTATTGGTAACCTTATGTGATCTGTGAGATTACAACATTGGTTCCATTTCCAGTAGTACATGACTGAAATATATGCTCACATATGATACCAGAGCAGGAGATTAAGGACTGGTGGGAATGTAAAATTACAAACTATCTGCAAAATTACGCACGGAGGAATAGATTAACAGTCGCTGAAGCAAAAGAACAATATTTTACAGAGACGCATGAAAAATTTGTCGAATCAGTGCCCCAACTCTTGAAGAAACTTCTGGATGAGAAAGCCGGACGCAACCAAAGAACAATAGTTGCTGGAAAAACTGATCCGAGGAGGCCGAACAAATTTGTCGGAGTGGTTTGAGAAAATCGCTGAGGACTTCTGTGAGGAACAAGCAATCGAAGACAAAACTTCAGTGGAAACTGTCAAAGAGAAATTTTACAGATTTCACCGAACAATTTTTGTGTTCCCTATCGACCTTGTTGTTCAAATTCTTGATCTAGAAGGGAGTAGGACACATTGTCGAAACTCGTCCACCACTGTGCGAATAGCCATCAAACACTAACTGGGCAGAGAAGCAGAGGAAGTGGGAGAAATTCATTGCAGAAAGGGAGTGGGAATACTTCCTGAGCAAATAAATTGAACTATCCGGGCTTTCTAAAAGCGTCGGGTAGGCTATGGGGGCGTAGCTGGTCATGTGTCGGAGATAGAGTATAGTGGATCCTAGTCGACCTAAACCAGATAGCAGTCACCAGTAATGAGAAGTCGGGCGGAGAGGAACTCAAGAGAATAAGTATTGTATGAAAGTATTTTGAACATCCAGAAGATCGAAAGAGATGAAAGATACCAGAGAAGGGAAGCAAGATGTGAAAGATCCTTAGATCTGCATAGAGGACAAAACCCTAGGGAGAACGACAAGGAAGAGAATCCGCCAGAGTTGGGTCATGAACGACATGAAGAAGGAGTGGAGCAAGAAGCGTCCCCTACGAAGGAAAAAGTGTGGATAGAGCAGCCATAAGCTCTCCAACTAAGAGCTCCCAGTGAAGGAACGACCCTTTCCCCATTGAATCCGCGTACTAGAATACAGACTATTGTCAAAAACGACCTCTGACTATGAGCTGGTGACTTCAATATATGGAGCCGACTAGGTGACAAAACATACACTGGTCGACAACTTATTATACATCGACCGCTGGAAGGAAACTGGGTGACGTTTCAAGCGGCACCCTCCCTCCGAAGTATCCACTTGCTCTTACCGACACATGAAGGAGCGCCCCCCCAGCCAAGTACAGCTTTAGAAGAAATCGAACAATAAGACCTGCGAACACAAAGTTGCAGTGGACCATCGATAGCAGAAGTCAATATTAACTGACTGCAAGTCGACGAAGACTCGACGACCGATGGGAGCACAAGTTCTGTCGACCAGAATTCCATAGGAACGACTACATTAATAACCCCACCACTTTCACCACCACCCCCACCTCCACCGCTGCCAACTTCTGAGAGTAGTGAAAGTGATTCAGACATGGGTCATGGATCAGCTCACATTCCTCTTTATGAGGGAGACAAAGACCCCAGATGACATTGGTTCATCTGCGAGTCGACCTGGGAAGCCAACCAGGTTACAGATGAAGACCGAAAAATGGCACAGTTTGCAGGAGCCTTAAGGAAAAGGGCCTTGACATGGTACATGACCTTTTCAGAAAGGAAACCCAGAGCGATGAAAGCCGAGATTAAGGCACAATTCTTGTCATTTTTCAAAACCCCAGATGCTAAGCACCTGGCCGCCAAAAGGATTAAAACGACATCACAAAATACAGGGGAGATAGTCCGCGACTATGATAAACATTGGAAGGAACTACTAATCTAGCTAGATTATGTTATTGATGAACAGTTACTGATTCAATGGTTCCTTCAATATTATCGCAGAAAGTACGCTGACAAATTAGTCTGGAGACGTTCAAAACATAGGAAGACGTGCTAACAAAGGCTCTTCAGGGGGAGATGGACGAAGACATACCTGCTTACCCCACGGACCACAGATTAGAGGAATAGCTTGAGAACGTGTAGAAGTCTCTGAAGGAGCTCAGCCTCAAAAATCGGGAGATCTGGTGCACCAAGTGCTCAACTAACGGCCACTCGAAGGATAACTGTCGACATGAATATAGCCGAAAAGATGTCCACTTTGTACAAACTAAATCCTTTTTTGACATTTTACAGGAACACAGAGATCACTCTACAGCAAACTTCCTATTTAATATGAAGAACGACAAAGCTTCCTGGTGCGCCATCTGTGAAACCAAAAGTCACAACATCGCCGACTGTCAGTTAAACCTGAAGAGCTGACAAAACTATCAGGATGTCTACCAAAAGAATGTAGTAGCACAAAACAATGAGCAAATCAATCCAGCAAATAATCAGAATGGACAAAGATACGACGACCGACGATATGAGCACCGGTACGACAACTGACGTCAGGGATATGGAGGAAGAGGTCGATTCCCTAGGAATCATGACATATGATCGCGTTGCCCCACCCAGTGCTTCACATGCTACAAAGAAGGCCACCGGTACGCAGACTGTCCAATAAAAGGACAGAACTGATCTTAAATTCTGTACACACTGTGGAGTAGGCGATCACTCATTGGAGGATTGTCCTACTATGTTAGAGAAAATCAATACGAAGAAAAATGTTAATGTATTGTCTTGTGTACAAAAGCATGATGTAATAACTACTAAAAATTTACATATTGTCACTCGACAAGGCACAAAAATAGGGCCTGATAACCCTCAAATTAGTAAGATTAAAGACACAAATGTTTATCCTGACCCTATGAAGGAAAAACACACATATCAAGAAGCAACCCACATATTTCACGACCTTGCACGACAAGAAGACATCGTTAATAGTCAACCCAACACAATACATCAATTAATCCAACTCGCTCAAACAGACAAATCCGTAGCTCAATTCATTGACTTATTGCATGAAATAAAAGGTACCAACCTTGGAAAACAAACTAAGAACATCTACAACTTGAACCAAAAAGATAAAAATGATGTCGACCCACTTGTCGACCTGGAAATCGAAGGTTACCACGTCCGACAAGTAGTGCTCGACTTCGGGTCCCAAGTAAATATCATGACCCGGGATACATGGGAAAAGATGGGCAGACCTTGACTCTACGAGTCAGGCATTTATCTGAAACTCGCTGACCAAGGCCTCATTGAACCCATTGGGGTTTGGAAAGATGTCGAAATGACCATCAAAAGAATCTCGACTAAGGTTTATTTTGAAATTATTGACCCAAAAGAAGGATCTAGCTCCTTCCCAGCACTAGTCGGTCGACCTTGGGGACAAAAGATGAAAGCATCCATCTCCTTAGACAAGGAACGAATCAAGTTAAAAGGAAATGGTCAAAAGGTCATTATACCCATTCATCCATCCCAAGGAGAGCCTTGGACTAAACCGATTGATGAGGAAGTCGATGTCAGACAAATTTACCATATCCACAACAATACAGACTACACAGAACCAAACATCTATGGAGAGCTTAACTTAGGTAACCAAGACTCAATTGGTTATAACTCAGATGCTGAACTGTATGACTGGGAGATGGAAAATTACGAAACACAAGCAAGAGGGTGCTGGACTATACAAAAAGTACAGAGAAAACCCAGCTGACAATGCTTCATAGTATCAATTATCCCCAAAATATTTGAAAAGAAAGTAAGGGAACGCCCTACCTTACAACCAACCAACTTAAACACTCCACAACTACCCAGGTATAAGGAGTGGGAATCCCTAGTCATGCATGTCGAACAGGTATCTAAAAATATTGGAGAACATGGCTGACTCCAAAGCTTAGTTGAAGCGTTTACAGGTCAAGCAGCTAGATGGTGGGATACCCATCAGTCAAAACTACAGACCTGGACAACTGCTTCGAATTACTTTGTCGAGAGGTTTGGTGGAAAGAAGTTAACCCAACAAGCATAGATCCCTACCTTTACCCAAGGTCAAAACCCAGAACAACATATCAAAACTTGTGAAACGGAGTGGAGGAGACTTGGATATAAAGATGAGAGAGCCTGGACACATTTGTTCCCTTCAACCCTCGCTGACTTACCCAATAAATGGTATAAAATGGAGGAAGCTAGAGGTGAAACCTTCTTTTGGCATGAACTCAAGGAAATTTTTATTAAAGACTTCAAATTCATACCTCAAAATAAAAATTTGGCTTAGACAACACAACAAATCAAACAGTTTATCCAACCGACCGAAAACCAACCCTCCTAAGACCATCGACAGATCAAGGACTGTAACAATATACAAACTGATTCAAAACCACAGTTGACCCATTTACACTTAGAAAATGAACACAAAGAAGGCAAGAGTTTTAGATGGAAATCTGACCACATTGAAACAACCAAACCTATCCACTCAATCCTGAAAGTCGAGACCATCGACAAACCAAATCTTGACAGAATGACTGCAGCCGATTTCCCTGCCACATTCTCACAGTTCAAATAAGGGAGTCGGCCGATTAATGAAGCTAAAGCACCCGAGTGGCTAGATTCCAAAGTGAAAACTAAAGAGGTCGACATTTCAAATGACGACCGACCAAAAATAGCCAAGATTGGTGACTACTGGAATGACCAACAGACCACCGAAATAGTGAACTTACTTAGAGAATTCCAAGATGTCTTTGCCAGGGACTATAAAGACTTAAAAGACTTAGTACAAGAAATGGGAGAAATGAAAATTGATACTAAACCTGATGTTCAACCTGTCAATAAAATACCTTATAAACTAGCTCACAAGTACAAGGAGATAGTTAAAAAGGAAATCGACAACATGTTAGTAGCATGGATCATTTGCCCTATCGACCAGTCGAAATGGGCAAGCCCCATGGTCATACAACCCAAGAAACATGACCCGATAAGGTTAAGAATTTGTGTCGACTTTAGGGAGCTCAACAAAGTCACACTAACAGACCCATTCCCCACCCCTTATGCTGATGAAATCTTGAATGAAGTTGCAGGCCATGAATGCTACTCATTTACAGATGGATTCTCAGGCTATAACCAAGTCCCAATAGCAAAAGAAGATCAAAAGAAAACAACATTTGTGTGTGAATTTGGCTCCTTTGCTTACAGAGTTATGCCTTTTGGGTTAAAGAATGCACCTGCAGTGTTTTCTCGAATTGTTGTCAAGACATTCCAAGAATACATATATAAGACCATGGCAGTATACTTCGACGACTGGACAATATACTCCACCTTAAAAGATCGATGCAAATGGCTCTGACTTATGCTGGAGAGATGTCGACAGATTCAACTCTCCCTGAACATTAAGAAATGTATCTTTATGACTCCCATAGGAATACTCTTAGGGCATATTGTCTGTATAGATGGTATCAAGGTCGACTTTGCAAAGATTAAAATTATGCTCGACCTGAAACCACCAATAAACCCCATACAAGTCAGGGTGTTACTGGGCCATACAGGCTATTATAGAAAATTCATAAGACACTATTCAGATATGACCTATCCTCTAGAAGAACTACTAAAGGAAGATCAAGAGTTTAAATGGACAGAGGAATTCCAGATCTCCTTCGACAAACTGAAAATAAAACTAGTCGAAGCCCCCATACTAAAATTTCCAAATTGGTCGACCAAATTTCATGTGCATATTGATGCATCAGGAATAGCAATCAGAGCAATCCTAACTCAACCAGGGGATGATGGGATGGATTACCCTATAATTTACAGCAGTCAAAAATTAAATAAGGCTGAAAGGAACTATTCGACCATCGAAAGGGAAGCCCTAGGTATGGTCTCTGCCCTCCAAAAGTATCGAAATTACCTCTTGGAAAATCCCTTCACATTTTATACCGACCATCAAGCCTTGAAGTACCTTGTCAATAAACCACTTCATCATGGGAGAATTTGTCGCTGGTTACTTCTTTTTCAAGAATTTGAGTTTGAAGTCATTGTCCGACTAGGAAAACTAAATGTCGGGCCCGACCATCTATCCCGCATAGACACAGGGGAGGAACCAACCAGAGTTGACGATGACTTACCAAATGCACATTTATTTTTCATAGAAGCAGTGCCAGAAGAACTCGAAGAAATAGCTCAGTTCTTAGAAACTGGTCGGGCACCAGAAGGTCTGAACACCAAGAAAAAACAAATCTTAGCTATGAAGGCTGCACCCTACAGCCTCATCAATGGATTTCTATACAAAATGGGCTTAGACGACGTCCTTCAAAGATGTGTACTCAAACATGAGTGAGACCAAATCATGCATGAAGCACACTATGGACCTGCAGGAGGACATTTCCAAGCAGACACAACCGCAAAGAAAATCCAACAGTCAGGATTATGGTGGCCGACACTCCACAGAGATTGCAAAAGTTTTGTTAGTTGATGTGATAGATGTCAATGACTTGGTCGAACTCTGCCGAGAATAGAAATGCCCCTGATATCAGTAAACCCTAGTCTCACATTTGAAATCTGGGCTATAGACTTCATAGGACCATTCTCTATTCCAACCAAAATATCAGGAGCAAGATATATTATCACTGCTGTAGAATATGTCACTAAATGGGAAGAAGCTGAACCCGTCGACACATGTTCGAGTGAGGTAGCTGCTAAGTTTATCTACAAAAAAATCATCACTAGATTCAGATGCCCACTCACATTGATCAGCGACCAAGGGACACACTTTCTCAACAAAACTATCAAACACTTGACCGACCAATTCCACATCGACCACCGACGAAGTACATCATATCATCCTCAGTCGAATGGTGCGATTGAAGCTTTCAATAAAACATTAACAAAAGGGTTAACCAAAATATGCAGTACCAACAAGGACGACTGGGACGAGAAAATCCCTGCGGTCTTATGGGCATACAGGATAGCCTATAAATGGTCGACCGAAAAAACCCCCTTTTGACTAGTGTACGGACAAGAAGCAGTCAGCCCCCTACATTTCCGACAGCAGACACCTATTATTGCAAAACTACTACACGTCGATGTCGAACATGCAAGAAAGGACCGACTATTTCAACTCAGCAAGCTGGAAGAACACAGACTCATGGCTATACAACACCAAGAAATTCACAAGCAACAACAGAAAGCATGGCACGACCGCAACATCAAAAACAAAAACATGTCAGTTGGCGACCTTGTCTTACTTTATAATAGTCAAGTCAAAGGAAAACCCAAGAAACACCACACATAATGGATGGGACCTTACGTTGTCGAAGAGATACATCCCAATGGTTCAGTCCGACTAAGGACACTCCAAGGCCTAGTATTTCAGAAACTCGTTAATGGGGCCCGACTAAAATGTTAAAAAAAAATAAAAAAAATCATATAACAACCTTAACCGGCCACCAAAACCCATAAAAAGCTAAAAATTCAAAAAATAAAATAAAAAATAAACAACGTAATACACCCAACACAAGACCATGACAGGAAATCACTACTTTGACCACCAACATCATCATCTTCGACCATCTTCATCAACCAATCTGGTCGACCATTCTCAGCACCAACACCGGTTGACGACCTCGAAAGTCCCATCGTGCATTTATGACCTCAAGCGCCGAAAGCAATTCACCATTACTCCACCCTTGAGTATTGCACCTGGACTGTCAAGTCCACCATTAATACATCCACTCCCACACACAATCACACCATCGCCTATAAATACGAGATCGTCGAAGGTTCATTCACCACACACTTTACATACAGAGCACTCGCACATTCAGTCGACTAAAAACCCAGAAACTTATAGTAACCTCAACTAAACAGACATAATGGCCCCAAAACAGACCAGAGCAGCAACCAAGGTGAAAGAACTATAGCCTAAGGATACACCCTTGGTCTGCAGGTTGAAAAACATCAAGAATGCCAAAGTGCAGGAGGGCCCATGGCAGAAACTCTGGGCTGAGATCCAAGAGTGGGCCTTTGTCAACAAGAATATGACCCAAGCAGCCGAAAAAGTCTGATGGAGCACCATCTTTAACTATGCCAATGCACCCCTGATGGCAAGCTTTGGTGGGACAAAAGAAGCTACTGTAAAATTCATCATCAGTCGATACCACAACGGTCGGTTCTACTTCGAAGAGCCGATCGACATTACCGGAGATGTCATCTCCAAACTCACTGGCCTATCTAACCAAGGGAACCCTGTACCAATTGGAATTAAGGAAGGTTTGGTCCAAGAACTTACAGGATCACCATTCAGGAAAAACTCCAAAGGGTTGATGATCGGCCAGATTGCAACTTGAACGCCACAGATTGTGGCCAAAATCATCGCCATCACACTTAATTTAGCAGGTCGAAGCAGCGACCTCAAATTGGAAATGCTGGAGGCCGTCGACACAATTGCAACTGACGTTCGAATCTACAGATGGGGAGATTATGTCGCCGACATGATCAAAACTGTCTGTGAACGATGCCAAGAGATGGGAGGACTCATCAAGTTTCCATCCCTCATCCTCTGGATCGTCATGTATCACATCTGTCCAGAAGGAAGTCCAGTCTTTCGGGAACCGACAAATTTCGACATGAACAGGTTTAAACCCTTCTCCCAGAAAGGAACTCTACATGAGCTAGGACAGGGGAAAGTGTTTCTCGAAAACTGGTTCCAACAATTAAAGGTTCGCACGACTAGATGGAGGGTGCCTCAGAACATCCGACGAAACCTACCTGTGAACTCTCACATCTAGCTGGAGCTCAACCATACATCGGTTTGGTATATGTAGGGCGAGGACCCCAAGGCCAACGCTCTCGACTACTATCCGTCTGTCCACTAGATCTTCCGGGAATTGACCCGACAGGCGAAGACAAAAATACCAGTACCCGAGGTAGCAAAGCAGGTCGATTTTTCAATCGCAGAGCCACTCATCGACTAGGAGAAAGAGGAAGACTACAAGCTCAACCTCTACATAAGTACATTTGTGTCAGAGGACACCCCTGTCGAGCCCACTGGTCGGGTACAAATAACTATTAAGCCTCCGACCACAAAGAGAGCCGACCCACAGCCGACAAAACTACAGCGACAACCACAGCAGCAACCAACTCCTTCGGCTCCAGTAAGTGTCGCCCCAACTCAAGTACCGATGGGTGAATTCGAGCTCGATAAACCTGAGTATGCTTTATCACAAAGCATCATCAAGAAATTGGCCGTTGAGATAGCCGCCGCCAGAAAGAAAATCAAAGCCCAAAAAGTACAACAAGGCAAAGGTAAGCGCAAGCTTATCATTGTTGAGTCGTCTGACGATGAAGAAGAGCTAGTAGCTGCGGCCCTTGACATAATAGAGGATGCAGCCGCAAACAAAGTACCAGTGGAGACTCAGTTCCAATGGTTTCTTGAAGCAGGAGCCCCTGAAGGTCGACCAAAGAAGGCCAAAACAACAACGATGCCTGAAGATGTCATTGATCTTGTGTCAACCCCTCCACCTCCATCACCGACACCAGTAGTCGAGGAGAAAGCACCGGCACAACAATTGGTCCGCCCCCTCGACTTATACAAAAGAGTGATACTGGAGTTGGTGAAAGAAAAGTTCGACAAGGACACCGAGCTCAAAGATTTCTTTGAGATGCTTCCTGAGCTATTCCAGTTGGCTCAGAAAATTCACACAAGGGCTCCTCTCTATGCAGACAGCAGTACCCACCCCACGGTCTATGCACACATGACGTCAACCTTCACATGACAAACTGACCAAGAAGGTGACGTGATTGGAGAAACACAGTCTACCATGGAACACATCGACCCACCCACCACCCAACCACTGAAAGAAGAGATATCCCCCGACGGAAGTCCACAACGCACTTCCGCCAAACCTATTACCCCCGACCATTCCCCCACTCCATCACCACCGTCGCCATCATCCCCACCACCTCCACCACCACCTGATCCATAACCAAACCTATCTCAACTGACTACATTCTCATAGCAGGAAGTGACCATACCACCTCCATCCACTTCCATCCCACAAACCCAAGGCCCCCCTCAACTGTTGTAGGTACCCAGGAGACCGAGCCAAAAAAACACAAGAAGAAGAAAGAGCATCATGCAAAAATTTCCAGCCTACGGATCAGCTTAAGGGATGTAAGATCCTTGACCAACACAGAGGTCGGCCAACTCCTCAGAACCCTGTCCAAAGAAGCAAAGACAAGGGCTGACAGAAAAACAAAGGAACTAACAAATAAAGATACAGAACAGGTCGAGTTTCTTGGCAAATACAGGACATTAGCTCAGTCCATCATACTAGGCCCTATTAAAGTCGACATAGATAGAGCGTTGGAAAGAGAATATCAGCTCTTAGAGAGCATGGTGTCGACCATCTAGGCACATCTCCAGGAAACTAAGGAAGAACAGAAGGAAGAGACCGCCCAAAAACTACTGGCATAGCACACTACTTTCTCAGAGGCATACAAAGTGCTACAGGACCATATGGAGGAATCTTTCGTCACCGAAGAAGTCTGGAGGGACTGGCCTACTCACTATGGGCAAGTCTATCAGTAGACATGCTAGACTCATCAAGGCATTCAGGCTTTGGAGAGCAGGAAGATGACAGAGGCATCACTTAGGTAGACAATAGAAGAACAGATAGTGCTGGAAACCAATAAACTGCAGAAGCTGGAATGGGAAGCACATCAGTGGGTACAACAAGCTCTTCCCAATCTAGAGAAAGTCAACATCATCTGCCGATAGATGAAAAGACTCATCGAAACAGAAAAAGAGCAGAACCAGTAACTCGGCCCCAACATGGAGAAGATCGCAGAAGTCCCCCTATTAGAGAAGATGCCGGTACTGTCAAGCTTAAATACATTAACTATCGACATCCTGTCATATCCCCACATTTTGATTGCCAGAAGTGTTGACCTTGCCTAGCATTAAATAAATTAACCTAGGATATTTTATTTAAATGTCACTTAGGAGGCATGTACTTGCTATATTAATTGTCATTAAATATTATTTTGAAATTAACTAGGTGGAAAATAAGTTTCCATTAACAGGAGGGCCACTTGGGCAAGCCAACTTGCCAAGGGAAAATTAGAAACTGTATGACAAAATCAACCAGAAAAGAAAAGGGAAAGTGCCAAAATATATGACAAAAGCAGTCAAATACAAAAGAGGCAACAATTGACAAAGGAGGGTGCAGTTTCCTTTTTGGAGTTCAGTCATAAAAATAGGAAAGCCAAGAAAAGCTGTCATAGGGAAAATTAGCAACTATGGTTCAAGGAAAGAAAAGTTTCCAAATTGGATGAATATGGATGAAAGGGAAACATCTTTATTGTCTTACACATGCTAATTTACTCAAGGAGGGCGAATTTGTGGCTAGGGTTAGGGTTTAGCAAGTGGTAACTTGCTTAACAAGTAATTGACTTGCTCAACAAGTCACCCAGGTTTATTTAAAGGAAATTGGAGCTCCATTTCTCAGTTGGGATGTTTATTATGTTGATTTTTATGAAGCTAAGGCTTCCTTGCTGAGTTTTGTGCCTCAGGTTCTTGGGAGATGCGCCCCAAGGTTCTCATTCCCTCTCTCCTCTTCCCCTCTTCTCCCCTTCTCATTGCAAGTTACATTGGAGCTATGGAGCAGCCTCTCTGAGTTGATTCAGGATTTGTTAGAAGCCTACAGCCATCCATTACTGTACCTCATATTTCATTAACAGGTCCAATATTTTTCAATATCTAAGGGTTCAAACCTCCATGCCCTTCCTTGTATTATGTCAATAAAATGCATTGTAATGATGCACAATGTTGAAGAGAGTTTTATAGTTAATGGATGAGAGAATTTTCGAGTTTATTGGCTTTAATATTATATCCAAAACATTCTCTGAAATTTTTATTCAAATCTGGTTCGAAATGGTTGAGATTTACTAATTTTAAGTCAACCTAGTCTAGATTTGCATTGGAAAATAACTAGTTTTACTGTAACTTCCATATTTCGACTTGTATGACTCCACATAACCCCATTATTTTTCTGATGAGTCATTAAAAGACATATATAAGTCCCCCAATTCCAAAAAAGAGAATCTGAACCCCCCTTACCCTATTTGTAAAGGCTTGAATATGGAGATAGTGAGCTTCCCGGCGAGCTAGTCTCACCTTTACAACTTGCAGAATATTTTCCTTTGCCTCTGATATGTTATTTACCTACATAAAAATTTGTATACTGTAATATAACTTTACATCAGAGCCATAATCAATTTACCCAAGCCCCTGGTTGAAAAAGGCTGAACTACTCTTCCTAGTTTCACGGTTTGGCTGCCCAGAAGCGTGGAAGTAGGTTTCCGCATAGTAGATTCTGAAACCTAAATGGCACCAAATATAAATGTGTTAGGGAAGAGGAAATTATATGTCTAAAATATCTTTGGTTGCTTCCTGCTGATCACTCCTCTTGCCTACAAAATTTCCTAGAAAAAAACCCCTGACTTTCCTTGTCCGAAGAGGCTCTGAGTGGTTTGATTCAAAGTTCAGAATCTATAATTTAAATTAGAGAATTAGATAGTGTTCAGGTCTGTACACTAGACTTGGGACATTACAGTGGTATCAGAGCACTTTCCTCCACTCCTGTGGAAAGAAGGCTCTCCGTTGACTAATTTTGCAGATCACCAATTAAAGTTGCAACCATGAGGGTTGTGCCAGTAGTTGAAGATGATGAATTTTATCAGTTTGTTGAAGAAGAAGAGGTGATCTATGTTAATGATGGGTTGCAAATGTCAAGAGACAAGGATGGTTAATTTTATGACCATATGGAGTATGAAGAAATAAATTTGGAACTACCCATGGCTAATCCTAAGAAGGATTTAGCAAAGATGATAGATGCAGCTGAAAACTTACCCCACCACTACAAAGAGTATCTTGCCTTGGGGGAAGTGATTTGTAAATCCATTCCTTTCAAAGATTATTTTTATTGCAGATTTGGATTTGATCCTAAGAATGTAGATGATTACTCTTTCAATAGAAACAAATCATCCATAGAGGAACAAAGTTGCTCCACCTCTTTGAGCAATGAGGAGGAAGAAGAAAGAAAAAGTGAAGAGTCATCAAATCCATCTGCATGCTCAAGCATTCTGAGGTGCTTTGGATTTTCTTCAAGAATATTATCTACAAGTAATGATCATAGTACCATTCAATAAGGAAGAACCTCAAGTTGTTTGAAAGAAGATGCTTCAAAAGATCTTGCTTGTTTCCCTTTACTCGAAAAAGAGAATGAAATGGAATGCACTTCAAGCTTCTTGGTGGGTGATCTTCAAATCACTGCTAAATTTGTTGGATTATTTATGGATGAAGATATATCTTTTG
>LPNX010600291.1:127117-195309 GCA_001517045.1 Pseudotsuga menziesii
TGATTTTTATGAAGCTAATGCTTCCTTGCTGATTTTTGTGCCTCAGGTTCTTGGGAGATGCGCCCCAAGGTTCTCATTCCCTCTCTCCTTTTCCCCTCTTCTCCCCTTCTCATTGCAGGTTACATTGGAGCTATGGAGCAGCCTCTCTGAGTTGATTCAGGATTTGTTAGAAGTCTACAGCCATCCATTACTGTACCTCATATTTCATTAACAGGTCCAATATTTTTCAATATCTAAGGGTTCAAACCTCCATGCCCTTCCTTGTATTATGTCAATAAAATGCATTGTAATGATGCACAATGTTGAAGAGAGTTTTATATTTAATGGATGAGAGAATTTTCAAGTTTATTGGCTGTAATATGATATCAAAAACATTCTCTGCAATTTTTATTCAAATCTGGTTCAAAATGGTTGAGATTTACTAATTTTAAGTCAACCTAGTCTAGATTTGCATTGGAAAATAACTAGTTTTACTGTAACTTCCATATTTCGAATTGTATGACTCCAAATAACCCAATTCTTTTTCTTATGAGTCATTAAGAGACATATATAAGTCCCCCAAGTCCAAAAAAGAGAATCTGAACCCCCCTTACCCTATTTGTAAGGGCTTGAATATGGAGATAGTGAGCTGCCCGGCGAGCTAGTCTCACCTTTACAACTTGCAGAATATTTTCCTTTGCCTCTGATATATTATTTACCTACATAAACATTTTTATACTGTAATATAACTTTACATCAGAGCCATAATCAATTTACCCAAGCCCCTGGTTGAAAAAGGCTGAACTACTCTTCCTAGTTTCACGGTTTGGCTGCCCAGAAGCGTGGAAGTAGGTTTCCGCATAGCGGATTCTGAAACCTAAATGGCACCAGATATAAATGTGTTAGGGAAGAGGAAATTCTATGTCTAAAATATCTTTGGTTGCTTCCTGCTGATTACTCCTCTTGCCTACAAAATTTCCTAGAAAAAAACCCCTGACTTTCCTTGTCCGAATAAACTCTGAGTGGTTTGATTCAAAGTTCAGAATTTGTAATTTAAATTATAGAATTAGATAGTGTTCAGGTCTGTACACCAGACATGGGACATTACACATCCAGAAATCCTTGCAGAGCTGGACAAATTTTCAGCATCATCTTTCCATCATAGCTCCGGCCATTGTCGAGATCTGCGTCCTAAAAAGACCAACCACCCGTCTACACAGTCCACCACAATAATACTTTGAAGGGCCCGACGCACATCTTTTTGTACCTCTCTATTTCTTCAGGATGAAGAAACGTTTTGTCTGTGGGGCAGATGTAGAAGGAGCAAGTCAACAAGTCGACTTGAACGAGGACCAAATTAGTCGATCAACCGACTAAGTCGATGGGCCGACTTAGTCGATCAGCCGACTAAGTCGGTCAGCCGACTAAACTAGAAGATTAGGTCGGCTAACTAAAAGTCATGTCAGTTCACTTAACCGACATGTAGTTATTTTGTAACTGTTTGTAAATTGTATATATTAGGCTATTGAGCCAAACAAGAACTCAGTTCAGTTCTCTGCCTTGTATGAACTCATTGGAATAATATAATCTATTTATCTTACCTGTTCTTGTCTCTTGTCTCTATATTATATTTATGTATGTTTTAGTATGTATTATTGGTAACCTTATGTGATCTGTGAGATTACAACACTGCTCCAGTATTTGGGGTTTCATTACGATTCACTTTAAGTAGACCCAAACACTCATACATTGCAACATAGATCTTAGTCCACTTAAATCTGCTTAAACCACGAGGATTCCTTGCTCTGCTACTCTAGTAATTAGGGATTACTTGCTTGTCGACTAGGTAACTAAATTTATTCTCTCTCAGTTATGTCCTATGTTCCTATAGTGGCTTGTCTCTTAATAGACAAGATCTAATATAAAAAAATATTGCTAAGTATAAGGAAGGTTTCAACTATGTTTCAACTCTCCTAGTCGGTTATTATTTGTTTTATTTGTACTTTGAGTTAGACATGGGTTAGATTTACTACCGGTATTATTTATTGTCTTTGTATGATTTTCAACTTTAACACACGGACCTTGGGGAGTGTTAAAGTTGAAAGAGATGAAAATTATGCTTTAAACTTATCTCGTCTAGTTAAAACGATACTATTTTGTTTCTAGTACTATTTTGTCCTCGTTTGTCATGGTTTATGTCTGTTTGAGATGGTTTGCAGTTTCTTTGATGCCTATTTATGTATTTCAGTTGTAGTTGCAGTTTCCAAGCTAACTAATTTTTATGGATTTCACTTCTCTTCCTTGTATAAGTTGTTTATTTGGTTCTACTTTCTATAACTAATGAATCTTATACAGTGATGGAAAAAATATATAAAACATTGTACCTTGAGAAACAGAAAATATTATTGGTCTTGTTGGTCCTATAAAGGAGTTGCATGTCCACCTTATATAGTTCACCTTAACCTTTTGGGTTTGTAGTTTGTTTTTTTGTGGCCCCCTTGGTTGATTCATGATCCTTTATCCTAATTGGTCCATAGGTGATGTTTATTAATGTTTTGATACCTTATCTTAAGGATTATCTAGATTATAAATTAAATTTTTAATTTAACATGAGAGACAGATCCAGTTCGTGGTCTGATTCTCAGCGTGACTGAGCTCTCTCCCTCTATGTGATATTTGCATGATATTTGTTGCTTCTCCATGTGATCTCTTGTTGCACCACCCTTGTGAATGGGCTTTCCTTATTACACCTTCCACGTGGCCACTTTGCGCCAGCATGACCATGGTTCTGTTGGATTGTGGGTCCTTCCCTAGCGTGACCATGGCCTATTTATTGGGTGGACTGTGGGTTCTTCCACAGTGTAACCATGAGTCTGTTTCTTGGTGGATTGTGAGTCCTTCACTAGTGTGACCGTGATCTTTTCACTTTCTTGGTGGACTATGGGTCCTTCAGCATGACCAAAAACTGGTGCCTTGGTGATATCTTGAGAGGTCCTTCTCCAGCATGACCATGATTTGTTTTCTTGGGTGGAATGTGGGTCCTTCACCAGCGTGACCATGATATGTTTCTTGGTGGACTATGGGTCCTTCACCGGCATGACTGTGATATGTATTCTTGAGTGTACTGTGGGTCCTTCCCTAGCGTGACCATGACCTGTTTTCTTTGGTGGACTGTGTGTCCTTCTCTAGCATGACCATGATCTATTTTCTCAGGTGGACTGTGGGTCCTTCCCTAGCATGACCGTGAGCCTGTTTTCTTGTGTGGACTATGGAGTATTCCTCAGCGTGACAATGAGTCTCACTTTATGGGTGGACTATGTTTTTTCAAGCATGACTGTGCAAAGTATGCATGTGTGTCTCTGTAGTATGTGATTGCATTCTTAACCAGCATGATTATGTGTCATTTGTCAGCATGACTATACTGGGTATGAATGTGCTTGTTGACTAAGAAGTATGGATCAGTATGTGGTCAGTATGCCTATGCTTTAACCCTCTCCAGATCTCTATCAAGTTATGTAAATTGTTTGTTTAGATTGACTTGTCCCTTCGGTGACAAGATCAAATCTGAAAAATATGAGTATATGGTTTATTCAAATATTGGTTATGATTATTTACTGTTGATATCTATTGTACATTATTTTATCATGTTGTCCTTGTACATGGAATTTGATGATTCTCGAGGACCAACTTTAGCGCAGTGAATAATGGAGCGTTAAGTTGAAAGAGAATAAAATTATTTTTGTTTATTAGAGTTCAAATTTTATTATAGTAGTATTGTTCTGAATATGATTTTATATGTCCATGCATTAATCTCACCAGGTATTATGTGTTTTCCAAATTTTTATATTTCTTGACCCTTTAACAACAGAATCTAGAGTATTACCTTGCTCTTGCTTTATTTGTGATACAATTGTAATGTATAATTTCATAAAATAATGTACAAGAGTGAGACAAGACACATACAAGATAAGTTTAAAGCATAACTTTCATCTCTTTCAACTTAACACTCCCGAATGTGGACTTTCGATAGTGTTAATGTTGAAAGAGATGAAAATTATGCGTTCAAACTTGTGTGGACTGTACATTAGTTTATCTTGTCGGTACTGTACATGGCATTTGATGATTCTCGAGGACCAACTTTAATGCAGTGACTAATGGAGCATTAAGTTGAAAGAGATGAAAATTATGTTTGTTTATTACAGTTCAAATTTTATTACAACAATACTATTCTGAATATGATTTTATACATTCATGCATTAAAGTCTACTACTTAAATTAAAAAATCCTCTAACCCTTAAACTTCAACATCAAGTACTTTAGAGACATGTACAATGGCATATTCCATGCTTGGGTTTTTCGGTTTTTGTTATTTGGCTTTCCTGTTTATCCTTGTTTGGTTTTATTGAAAACTATTGGTTTTCTTGAAAAGTATAGGAAGCTTACTTTATAATTTTCTCTTTGCCTTTAATGACACATCTAATTGTCACGTCCCTAATCTAAGAAATAGTGTTATTTTTCCTTTTATGTTAGATATTAATTGTTTACCATATGGCACTTATGTAGGTTTTGAGTTGTAGTTACCAGAACACAAATAGGATATTGCTGAGAATACGTATTCCAGTTTTTAGATTTCTTTTTGGATATGATACATCTAGATATGGCCTAGAGGTGTAGTTATTAGTCAGGCATAAAGATGGTGGTTTCATATGCACGTTATTCAATATATTGTCTCAGCATGCATGCAGACTTTCAAGTGCTTTGTTCACTATGCATGGACATATGTTCCACAATATCTGAGGTATACGATCTCCAGACTTTGTTGAATAAAGAAGTGAATTAAAGTTGAGGCCTGGATTGTTGAGAATCCATTTTTTTAAGAATGTCACTGTAATACTGTTTCACGTGGATGGTCACACAGCTAATATTGCAATCAAATATCTTTGTGGAGTTTAGATGTCTTGTTGAATGTCTTTATTACTATTATATTGTCAGATAACAAATTTATTAATGCCTTTTCTTATAATGTGATATTTAGCAAGGAAATTGGTTTTGTTATTTGCTCAACTGAAGGACCGACAGTAGATTTCATAAATCCTGTCAATCCCATTGAAGAGTAGAAGATTGCAAACAAGTACTATAACTCAGAGGTAATATTCCTAGAGTATTTAGACTGTATCTTATTTACGACAGTTTTCTTTTGGAAGGAATATAAAATTGGACTTTTCAGCGATTAGGTTGTCTACTGTTGTGTACTTCTTGTGATACAGATGGCATGCATTTTCTAGAGCTAAGTTAGGCTGATTTGACATGATTTTCAAATACTCAAATTATCTTAAATATGGATAACATACATTATGTGCTAAGTAAAGGAAAATATTAGCTCGGGATAAGGTCAAATATTTTATTAGACATCAAAGAAAACTCTCAAAATCATCTTGGGGAGGATTGGTGGGATTTGAAGTGCACATATCAAAACTAGTCCATAGGTTGTAAAAAGTGTGAAAACATCAAACTACCATTTTTGAAAAACTCTAGCTTCAATATGAGGACAATATTTGAATATTTGAACAAATAAGAGGAAGAATCATCCAATATACTACAACTCCATAGATGCAATTTGCATGAGTTCATCATTTGGATGGAACTTGCGTGCATTGGGAAACTTGCTCATGGTTGTGAATAGACAACTGCTTAGTTAATTTCCCTTGGTTAAACTTCTCTAATCCAGACTGCCCATGATCTTTCTTAAGGCCTTTGCTATTTTTCTTTGCTGGGGTCACACAAGATTTATTCACCCTGATGCCCTTTGACTTGTATTCATATTTCTCAGCCTCACCCTTTTGTACAACATAATCCTTGATAGGAGGTGTGCTGATTGAATTGACTTACCTTGAAGCTAAATTTGAAACATCTTGCTTCTTTGGAAAAGGTAGCACTGTTGCAGTCACACTCTGTAGCTTTTGTTCTTCCATTTTGGGATCAGCCAATGATTCAATAGAAATTTTAGCATGCGCACTCTTGTCATCCTTATCTCCAATATGCCATTTATCCATATGCTTAGAGGACATTGAATATTCAAACCATGGATCCATCTACTTCTCCTCTACCCATTTAGCGGGTTCTGAAGAAAACCTTATAAAGGATTGATATGAATCTGAAGACACCACATGTTTCTTACTACCTCATGTTTTCATTGCTTATTTTTGGATCAATGTGTCTACATTGACACATTCTTCATTTCCCTTAACTGACTTCTTATCATTATCAAATCATTTAGTATAAGATTTTTCATATGTAGAAATCCTGTGTGCAACATCCTGTCCAGTCACACCAGTTGCCACTAGCTCCACTAAAATAGTTGCAGCCTCTGCAACACATGCAGACATAGCTTCCTGAGCCCGATGACGTCATTTAGAGGGAAACAGGGAAACTTCATCACTCAGTAGGCTACTTCACAAATGATATTTATCATCCTTTGGTGGAAAAAACATAGGCCTTTCCATAAAAAATTGAAGACATCTGCCCATGTGGCAAATCACCTTCAGTTTAAAGACTGTTAGAACTTAAGATATTATTAGTTTTCAAATGGAATTCATTTAACGTAGGGAGAATGATTCCTGAGCACAGGGATAAATCTCTCCTCGACCTATCTAAGATGCTGCACATTCTCTACCTTTTTTTTGAGACTTTAATTAAATATTTTTCATTAAAACCCATCAGTCGCGTTATGCCTTCAAAACCCTATATAAAGTATTTCCATAGTGAAATTGTAAGATCGATTTCTTTTAGCAATTGTGGAGTTTCTTTCATTTTCGGTTCCTTCTATGTATCAGGACTAATCTTTTTGGGAATATTAGGGTTAGAAAAATGATTGTCTTGGGAAGTTTTTCATCATTAGACTTCCTGCTAGTATGCAGCCTACAAATTCTAGTTGTAAGGAAACAATATTGTAGGAGCTTACTGCCTTTGTCCCTCAAGATAAGTGTGATGTAGTTGTATACAATTTAGATACTAAGGATTTCTATACACGAGCTCTAATTACATTTGTTGGTAGCATACATTTGATGGAAGTAAGTGCATTGTATCATCTCCAAGGAAAAGTGTTTTCTGTCTGTATGCCTTGGCAAAATATTACCTATCAACAAAAATATTACAACATTGTTTTATGTCCTGCCCCAATCTACTATGTACTAAAGACTGAGTTACTGAGTCTGATTTACTCTTTTCAACATAAAAATGTAGGTAATGGTACTGATTGGAGAGATGGGTTCTAGAAAGAGTACTCAGTTGGTGTAGTATCTTGCAGACTCAGGATTTTCCATCAAAGTTTGCTTGGTATGCACACAACCCAAAAAAGTTGTTGTAATGTCTCTACAACAAAGAGTTGTGGGAGAATGAAAAGGATGCTATGGAGTTATATAGTCTGTTAATTGTTTCACTACATACACTCCTAGAGAGCGTTCATTAGTGAAGGTTAACTATATGATTGACCATGTACTCCTTCAATTATGTATGTCAGATTCAGTGTTGGAATATATCATCTGCATCATAGTAGATGAAGCACATGAATGGAGATTAAGAACATGCCTTCTTTTAGCATTGCTTAAAATATGCTTGTTCAAGAGACCAGAATTGAGGATTATCATAATGTTTTCAACAACAGATGTACATACATTATCCGATTATTTTGGTGGTTGCAGCATTTTCCATGTAACTGGAAGAAATTTTCCAGCAGATACTAAGTACATTGCAAGGGATGATTCAGAAGCTTCACAAAAATCTGTTTTGAAGCATGTCTAATTGAGTGCTCCTTCATATGTCACTCAACTGATAAAGGTTGTTGCTAAGATTCATGTCAGAGAAGAATAGGGAGCCATTCTTGCATTTTTAACTTCCCAAGTAGAAGTAGAGTGGGATTGAGAACAATTTCAGAAACCTTCATCATTGACACTTGCTTTGCATGGAAATATTTCAATGGAAGTACAGATGCGTGCATTTGAAGATGCACCTACAGGTTTAAGGAAATTTATTTTTGCGAAAAATGTGGCAGAGACATCTCTAACCATTCCTGGGGTCAGATTTGTTGTGGACTCTCACATGGAAAAAGAGAGCAGATCTTAACCCAAAACTGGTACTAATGTGCTGTGGGTGGGCCAAATCATCCAGAGTGCAATTGCTCAATGATATAGTCGTGCAGGTCACACCCAATTGGGGATATCCTACCGTATTTACACAGAATAATAGTTTAATTCTATGGCACCCCATAGAGATCCAAATATCCTGCGATTTCATCTAGGCATTTCCCTTCTAAAAATTCTTGCTTTGGGTATCCAGGACCTTGAATCCTTTAATTTTGTTCAATCCTCAAGCCATGAGGCAATAAGTGTAGCTATTAAAAATTTAGTCTGGTTAGGTGCAATGGTTTATGGCCAGAAAGGCCTAAGAAAATTAACTGAATCTGGTTTGAATCTCATCAAGCTAGGTGTAGAACCTCGATTATGAAAGATTATTCTAGACAACTTATCTCAACATTTGGGTAGGGAATGCCTTGTACTTGCAGCTTTGATGGAAAATGCAGGAAGTATATTTTGTAGGTTTGGTACAGAGGGAAAAAAAAATCAAAGTCTGATTGTTTAAAACTTCGTTTCTGTCATCCAGATGTAGACCTTTTTACTCTTCTTTCAGTTTACAAGGAGTGGGAGGATAAACATAAATTCGGTAGGAACCAATGGTGTTGGGAAAATAACATCAATGCCAAATCCATGGTGAGATGTAAAGATTCTATAACAGAAATGGAACTATGTCTCAAGCATGAGCTTGGTATACATGTCCAGACTTGTTGGAGTTGGTCTCCATTTGGTTCTAGCACATGTGGTGTAGCTTTGAGAAAAAATATTTTGTCCTATATGGCTAAAAACCTGGCCATGTTTTTTGGATATGACCAGCTAGGATATGATGTAGCTGCTATAGAACAACAAGCATATTTGCATCCATCATCCTCATTTTTATCTTTAGGTCACAATCCCAAATGGGTTGTTTTTGGGGAACTTTTTATTAAATTTGAGCATATAGATCTGTAGACAAATAAACAACTCACAAAGAAGATCTCACAATTTACTCAACAATTGAAGAATGAAACAGTGCAAAAGGCTTGCAGCTGTGAATGCTTTCATTAATCAAAAAAGTAATCTGAATGATAATTACAATGAAGTAAAATGGCTTTAATAGCCACAAACAATTCGAATCCACATGAGGAAGTTCGAATTGATTAGACTCTACTTGACTGTAGGTAACCAAGACTTGTCTAAATCACTATCGGAGGACCCAGTAGTTAACTGTCCTTGTCTAAACCATAACCGGAGTTCATCGGAGCTCTAAAACACAACTCAAGTGTTACATTCAGTGTTGACCAATGGTTAACTGACTGTGGTAGGTGAGAAATGTGCCCCACATGTGTGCAGTCAAGTAAACCTAGCGCTAACTGAATGTGGAGGAATTGAACTGAAAGTAACTGACTCCTAACTTAGCTTGACTAGTCATTAACTGAAGTGAACTGACCTTGGTCGGTTTCGGCACTCCCAGTGGCTTCCTAAATTGTAGGGATTGATCTAGGAGGCTCCTAAACTTATGCAATCAAGTGCAATAAGTGGCAGTGAGCCTCAATTAGTGTTCCCCACACTTTAGTAACTGAAACATGTGCCCCAATTAGGTCAAGTTTACCCAATGGTGCTAATGACTATAAATAGACTAAATGGACTCCCGATTTAGACATATGACCAAATTTGGACAAGGGAGGATTAATAATCCTAACACCCCCCCTGAATGCTAACTTGGAAAAAATGTGGGCCCTGGTAACTAAGACCATAGGTCACCCATTACATCAAGTAAAGTAAGGTAACTGCTCAAAAACAAGGTGTTGGGGAAAAACCACATGGGAAAAAACCCCCCCTTCTAATTAAGCAGGTAGAATCAGGATCAATCTGGTTCTTCTGTGCACATGTATCCTGGGGCCTGGCATGTGAACCTCTCCATAATTATGTTTGGAGGAATCTTCCTCTTTGGAAGAAGAATTCTATGCTCAACTAAATTAGAAATATAGACAGCTGCCGGATGAAGACTGGACCCATGTAGAGCAACTGAAGTCAACTGAAAAGTGAGGAAAGGTTCTTGAGAATTCAAAGAATGTGAATAATGCTCAATAAAATGATATGTTTCAGCCATGAAAAGAAAACCATGAGTGTTAATAACAGCCCCAAGTGTTAGGAGCAGGTGTCTAGGCAGATGCAGAAAATCTTCCTCTTTACTAGTTCTGTGAGGAGATGAGCATGTGATCAATGGTAGAGAAGCACTGGGACTGTTGAGAGCGAATGCTTGAGATCCATAGTTTGATATAGCTTCTGAAATATATAATGAATCACATAATAAACTATCAGCAACCTCATATGAGGAAACTAACACCAAATCCCCATCAGCAGTTTTGAAGAGAAAGTGCGGTACTTGATTTTTCACACCGGAATTGGTGAGAGCAGCTACAAGCATGACTGAAGGCTTTTGGATTTTAAAATATGAACCAAATAATATCATATCAGAAAGTAAATCAGATCTAAATATGTTCAAAACAGATCCAAAACTGTGAAATGGAATCAAATCCCCAGCAGCAGTTTTGTAGGAGACTTGCGGTACTTGTTTCTTCACACCATTGATGAGAACAGCTACAAGCGGTGCTGAAAGATTATGAATTTGATATATTAAACCAAGAAATATCAGATCATATCTAAATAATATCATATCAGATCCAATAAGGTTAATAGCAGAATCAAATAAATGGTTAACCGAGACGGTGGATGCACAGCTTTCTTCTTCTTCAAAATTCTGAATTTTGGTGCATGCAATCCTGCAGGAATTTGCTGGAAAATATAGATCATGGGGAGCGAATGGATCACTCTGGTAATCTGATATTTATTCCAAAATATCCAAGGTATCACATATTTTCACACCAGTAGCAACATTAGAGGGAGAAAAATCAAATTTCTCTTCACTTTCGGAAGCAATTACTGGTAAATTTTGCACAAAATTTAAAGGAAAATCACCGGTGAATGTTTGCATGGAAGTGCAGCATAATTTTTATTCAATATCAGAGATTCAAATGTCTTCTTCTGTTTCAGTAATAGGAGAATATGAGATATCAGAGATCTCATGAACTTCCGGAGCATCAGGAGAAGGAGTCACTGCATGTAGACTGTCTTCAATTCGAATGGACTATGTAGAAGCTTCTGCTTCTTCTTTATCTTGAACAACTTCATCAGAGAGAGTGGAGGCCGAGATTTTTGGATCAAGGATGCTTATGGTGCTGGATTTTCTCTCCAAAGTGATATTATGATCCTGATCAATCATTCCAAAGGTTCTATCCAATCTTGTCCAGAGTTCCTTCAGGTCTTCAATAGATCTAATGAGGTAGCGCAAGCTAGGAGAAAGACTTGTTGCTATTGTTCCAAAAGCTCCATCACTTTTATTCAGCCAGTTAATCTTACTAAAACACTCTTTACTGATCCCAATAGACACCCAACAGAGACCTTGTCTCATCAAAGATGAAATCATTTCAAAGTTGTACCTGCAAAACAAAAAAATGATCCAGTAGGAGATCTGAGGAGGAGAAGTGCCTTGTTCGCCGAGGCTTTGATACCATATTAAATTTGAGCATATATATCTGTAGAAAAATACACAACTCACAAACAATATCTCACAATTTACTCAGCAATTGAAGAATGAAACAGTGCAAAAGGCTTGCAGCTGTGAATGCTTTCATTAATCAAAAAAGTAATCTGAATGATAATTACAATGAAGTAAAATGGCTTTAATAGCCACAAGCAATTCGAATCCACATGAGGAAGTTCGAATTGATTAGACTCTACTTGACTGTAGGTAACAAAGACTTGTCTAAATCACTATCGGAGGACCCACTAGTTAACTGTCCTTGTCTAAACCATAACCGGAGTTCATCGGAGCTCTAAAACACAACTCAAGTGTTACATTCAGTGTTGACCAATGGTTAACTGACTGTGGTAGGTGGGAAATGCACCCCACATGTGTGCAGTCAAGTAAACCTAGCACTAACTGAATGTGGAGGACTTGAACTGAAGTAACTGACTCCTAACTTAGCTTGACTAGTCATTAATTGAAGTGAACTGACCTTGGTTGGTTTCGGCACTCCCAGTGGCTTCCTAAATTGTAGGGATTGATCTAGGAGGCTCCTAAACTTATGCAATCAAGTGCAATAAGTGGCAGTGAGACTCAATTAGTGTTCCCCACACTTTAGTAACTGAAACATGTGCCCCAATTAGGTCAAGTTTACCCAATGGTGCTAATGACTATAAATAGACTGGATGGACTCCCGATTTAGACATATGACAAAATTTGGACAAGGGAGGATTAATAATCCTAACACTTTTCTGCACCACAAGGTAGTTTTTGATTTGTGTGACAATGGTAGAGGAGGATTGGGTCTCTACAATTCAACCTCCTCCTTCATATGACATCCATCTGTTGAAAGAACTTGCAATGCAGAAGAAAGTTATTTATGGAGTTGGAAATTTCCTTTTGAAGAGTTTGTGTGGGAAGAATAATAACAATCTACATTCTCTTGTTGCTCACATTCAACAAAATTACAACAGCCATTGGCTTGGTATAGAGGTTGACCACGATAAAAGAGGAATACAATTCGTTTTTGTTCCAGATAAAATGCACATGGAATATGGAATGCTGAAAGATGTCTTGGACTCTGAAAGAAGGTGGATAACTTTATAGGCTATTTATTAATGTACTTAGGTTCAAATATGGATTGCACTTGGTGCTATTTTGGTTGTATGCACTCTTACTTTCTTTATACATGAGAAAATAACCATATTTGTGTATAATGGTTTGAATTTTGATGGATGCACACACACACACACATCAAATTTTGAATATTTTATGTATAATTTGGTCAACCGATTTTTGTATGGTTCCGGTTCCTGAGGTCGGTCGGTTCGATGACCGGTCCAGTTCTAGTAACTTTTCTTTAGTATCAGATAGCTACATTGAGATTGCACCATTTCACTACTTGCAACCAATGAAGTTCATCTTAACTATACTTGATTTTTAACTAATGGAAAATTAGCATAAAGTTAGTCCATTGATGGAAAGGGAAGAAATAAATGGATCAATGTCTCAAACTTGAACATGTTGTACATAATGTATTACATCAAGTTTATTTTTCTGACCAATACCAAATTATAGAGCCTTCTTTGTATGATTCCTACTATGTCCATGCACCTAATTTATGGGCTTTCCCAATCTCCTACGTCATGTTGCAATGCATTTGTTTGGATTTTTTTCTCACACTTTTGGAATGATTTCTGTATCTCTATTATTTTGTTGTATTACTAGGCATGGTTAAGGAATATCTAGTTAAACATAATATGTAGGCTCAATAACTCTCTTGGGGTGTGTGCCCTTGTTTTGTGGGTCCTTAACCCCCCTTTGAAGGGATACCTCCCTTCTTGAAGGAACACCTAACATTATTTTATGTGCTTATGTCAATGTTATGAGTGGTGATCTCTAGCTTCTTCAGGGCCTTTTGGAGCATCATTTCCTTCCGGGCCTCTTTCTACAATTTTTTTACATTTCCATGGTGACTTTCATTCATTTCAAATCCTGCTATATAGGTTTACAAATTCATGAAAAATGCATCATGTCATTTTACATCTGCAGTTTCCTTTTGCCATGACATTTGTTTCTGGTCACTGGTGAGAGGACATACTAGTTTGTTTTTGTTTGTATTCTTATTTACTACAAGACAGAGTCTTGAAATTTTAAAAGATAGTTCAATTTTTTAGTCATTGTGCAATTTATCTGGCATAAACTCTTACATATATTTTGAAGTTGGTAGTCTAACAACCAGAATATGATTATTGATTTATTTGCATTGATAACTTTTTTTTCTGTTGGCAATGTAGTTGGGCAATGAGCTCTTTGACATTAAAGGGGAAGGGTTTTGAACATGTTCTATCTTCATCTTTCAATTCTGTGGTAGCTTCATCACATCAAGTAATCACATCTTCTAATAAACCAGGTATTCTTTGTATGTTCAGGTACTTGCATAACATGTAATTGTGGGAAAATAATCAATGACTAGTTCTAGCTTTAAATCTCTTTTAAGATTACCCATATTCTTAGTCCAAGACCCAAGTCAAGTTGGTTCAAGTCAAACAAATTTTGGTGCTAGAAAATCCTTGATAACTAGAACATGGATGTCATGAATGTAGCTAATCTACATCTTTTGGTGCACTGAACCATCCCAGGATCACTAGAAGCACCCCAAAGTTTCTGGACAAATTTGGAAATATTTAGAGTAAAAAAATATTTATCTTGTGGAATTGGGGTGAATCATTTTAGAAAACATGGCAATTGGAAAATGGTTTTTTGGAAAAACACCTCAAAAATTAGTGTATGGGATTAATTTTTCCCCTAAAAGTTTCCTTGGGACTCAGGATTGTAATGCCTAGAGTTGTTTAGATCCCTCTATTCTAATTTTTGTGTAGGTCACCCTCATTGCTCAATCATGAAAAACACGTCATTTAGTTGGTCCTGGTTATATATATCTTTGATTTTAGTAGTTCATTGTCTTGATAGCTCAAGAAGATTGGATACTCTATCAAGTACACTCATTTCCCTTTAAAAGTACTAGCACTTCCTTAAAATTTCATAATTCTGAGGACATTCTTTAGTCTGGTGATCCTCAGTCTATGAAATTGGAAATACAAGTATTCGTGTTGCACTTTTTCCTTTTCTTTATGAATATTCTAAGGCTCGGAATGAGTTTCTTCTTCAATATGTCTTCATCTGAACAACCTTGCTTGAGAATCAGAACTGAAGTAATTCCAATCATGGGTAATCTTCTTGAAAGCTTGTTTGAAAGTTGGCCCTTGTTCTCCTTTATCTAATTCACTTGTTCTATTTCTCTAGTCAAAGCTTGGATGTTTATATTTTAAACAGTAGTATGTTTGATTAGTGATACAATATGCTTAATTGGTGGTTTAATCACTTCTATGAAGGGATGCTCTTGCATTCTTATTGATATGGAAATAGCACAAGAAAACAGGGATTTTCATTCTCAACTATATACAAAAATAGATAAAAAATTGCTTGAGTTGTCTATGTGTTCATGTCTGCATCATTTTAGGCCACATAACTTATGGTCATTATTGTGAAGAATTTTTTTCTCATGGGAGAATGTCATTACTTTTTGTATGTTGTTCTACCAGATGCATATTGTTCTCCTTTATCTAATTCACCTGTTCTATTTCTCTATGCAAAGCTTGACTGTTTATATTTTAAACAGTAGTATGTTTGATTAGTGATACAACATTCTTGATCGGTAGTTTAAAGTTTAAAATATTATATGAAGGGATTCTCCTGCATTCTTATTGATATGGCAATAGCACAAGCAAACATGGATTTTCATTTTAAAATATATATAGAAATAGATGAAAAGTTGCTTGAGTTGTCTAACTATTCATGTCTGCATCATTGTAGGCCACATACCTTCTGGTCATTATTGTGAGCAAATTTTTCTCATAAGAGAATCTCATTAATTTTTGTATGTCGTTCTACCATATGCATATTGCTTCTTTTAGCTGAAAACAACTGCCAACCAACTGGTTCTTTTCACTGGGATCAAAAGATGAACTTAATACTTGGTTTCTGCTTTAATTTTGACCTCTGCTCTAGATTCTCTAACCCTTGCAATCAAATTCCATAAGCTTAATAGTTCTGAGATGGCAATCAAATTCCATAAGATTAATAGTTTTGAGTTGTTCAGAACTTTGTTATCATTTTCATGATAGCTAGAAGGAACCTGTTTCAGTTTAATATTCAATTCCTTGTTCTTATCCATTGCACACAGTGATATTTGTTTCTGGTCATAATCCATGAAATTTGTTGTGTGCAGCATTATATGTTTCAGATACTCCAACAACAAATCTTTCATCTGCAGTTTACTAAACAATATTATCCCATACAGTAAATGAAAGCTTGCTTGATTAAACAATATTATCCCAGCAGATTGATAACATATAGGAAGTTGGTCTTCTCTATAAATTTATACATCCCATGCTTAGGATTTTAGCCAATGCAGAAAAACCCTTGTACCAGAAACATAGAAAATTTCCCATACAGGAAATCAAAGTTTGTTTGATTAAACAACATCATCCCAACAGTTTGATTAAATACAAGGTCAACCTAGTAGTGGTCTTGACTGGAAATGAGTGAGAACTAGTATATAAAAGGTCAATGGAGTTTTCAAATGGCATTCATTTAACACACAAGCATTATACGATGCCATATTTTCTCTATTGTTGTCATTGGCACTTGCTATGCCTCCTTTATTCAAGCCTTCTACAATTTTCTTGGTTTCATCTTCAGCTTCAATTCTTTCCCTTTTTACCAAATGCAAATGTTCATCAACGTTAAGTTTCCTTGCCTTAATCTGTGTCCTTTTCTTTCGATGATCTACTCTAGATAATACCTCAAGAACATTTTCTTCTTAGATGCAAATATTTATCTTTATTTGATTATTTGATCTCTCTAGTAGAGTTGATAACCCTGAATTATGTTTCTTCAAGAGCTTTCTTTTCTTCTTCAAAATGGAATTCTGATGCAAAGAAGTGTTTCAAACTACCCTAACTTCATTGTCTTTAGTCACAAATGTAGAAAGCACATGATCTTTGACATTAGGAACATAATTTTCATGAATATTTTCAAAATCGTTTTCACCCTTCAAATTTTCTTTAGAGTTTGAAACTTGAATGCCCTCTTCAGTGTTTCCATGTTTAAAAGATTCAAAATTGTCGACAATGTTATGTCACTGTTTTTCTATGATCTAGGAACTCACTTTCAGGCACTAATTGAGAACCTCTAATTTCTTTTTCCATGCTTTGCATTTTCTGACCAAACTGCTTTTCACTCATTGTTTGCTCTGAAATAATGTTTGTATCTAGTGATTGTATCCTAATTTATTCAAGATAAGAAGAAAAAATCAAAATATTGTCTCCATCATTATGGATATTTCTTTCACTCTCTGATGACCTTTTAAAGTCTCTCTTTGTTGTCTTCAACTCTAGACAATGTTATGTCACTGTTTTTCTATGATCTAGGAACTCACTTTCAGGCACTAATCGAGAACCTCTAATTTCTTTTTCCATGCTTTGCATTTTCTGACCAAACTACTTTTCACTCATTGTTTGCTCTGAAATAATGTTTGTATCTAGTGATTGTATCCTAATTTATTCAAGATAAGAAGAAAAAATCAAAATATTGTCTCCATCATTATGGATATTTCTTTCACTCTCTGATGACCTTTTAAAGTCTCTCTTTGTTGTCTTCAACTCTAGCTCAGTTATTAAAGATATTGCACCAGAAACATTAGACCTCAAATGGTTCTCAAAATGGGTTGTAGGCACTGCACTAGCAACATCCGACCTCAAATGGTCCTCAAAATGGCTTGTAGGATTCTTTATCTTTAGTATGGACCTCATATTGTCAGATTTATATGTTGATAATGAACTGTGCTTTTTAATCCCAACTTGAACTGAATTGAGCATCTTCCCGTGTTTTTTATCTGACGATATCAGGGATGTAGCAATATTTTTCTTATTCTCACCTACCCCATGTGTATTTTACCAGTTTTCCTGCCTATGTACTTCCCTCTTAATATCATGTTTCTTGGAAAAAGTCTCATAATGCATTTGATTAGATGTATCTTTTTGAATTTTCAACATTTCCTCTAACTCATTAGCTATCCAAAAGAAAAGAAAACCTGGGGAGGGTTAGGGCAAGGAGCTCTTTTGTGACCAGGAAGCCAAGGTGTCAGCAAATATTAAAGCCTTACAATTAGTTAAATATAAAATGCGTTCAAGCCCTAACAATCTATTAAGGAATTTAGTGGAGATAATAGGATTTACAAATAATAATTATTGAATCAATTCATTCAAATTATGCAAGATCCTTAACGAGAATGAAATCCTTTCTCCGGAAGAAAAGGAAATCAAGGGAGAGTCAGGGCAGGGAGCTCTTTTATGACAAGGAGGGCTAGTTTTCTCTTCTCCTTGGGAATTAGGTTCACCTGTTCATATTTTTTCTAAGGCATCAAAAACTCCCAAAGCTTTGCAATTTAGGTAAAGCTATTGGTTTCAAGTCCTTGCAATGTATTTACGATTAAGAGATTCAATGGTGATAATAGGCTTGAAGAATAATAATTTTAAAGGAAATTCATTCAAATTATGCAAGATCCTTGACATGGTTAAATTTTTAAACTGTTCAAGGACAATATTGTCTAAATTAGTTGCTAGATATAATAATAATAATGTACATTTATGGAATTTCTTGCACATAAATAATATATTTTAGGAGCATGATTTTAGTTTAAGTACCACTCATTATTTAGTTATTAGAGCACTTCTGGGAGGAGAGGATTGTGTTGGCCTCTTCTCTAATAGTCACATAACATGAAGGAGCAGCAACAGGAGAGGAGGCACATTGTTTGCTAAAGAAGAGGGCTGAATTTTTGTGTGCAATTTCTACCAAACATAAGACAGTTCTTTGATGTCCATAATTTCAGGTAAATCTATTTACTTTTCCAAGCCCTAATTTTTTTGTTGTTTGTTAGTCTGTCTTTTAACCTAGATAGGCCTGACCAGACCAATTGCGTGGAAGGATTTTAGATTTGAAGCAAAGAAGATGGAATCACAAACCATGTTAATGACTGAAGGCATAAATTAACTAGGAAAAATTATCTTGTATTGAAATCCATAATAACAACCCTGTTTAAATTTACGAAAATATGGGAGATAGTATCCTGCAAAGAGACAAGACCGGATAACACAGGTACTGCAGGTCAAGCTAAATATGATGAAGAGTTGTGAAGGGATTTGGTTAATATTGATGTTAGTTTCTGATGATATTGAGACTAAATAAATTGTATGAAGATTCCAATGAAACAAATATTTTACATCTTAAAAACAAGTTTTTGTCATTGAAGTTGTTGGAAGGAGGTTCCATGGCAGGCCTTAAAAAGTCATCGGCTTATACCAAGTGAGACTCTTGCAGAAAAAGTGTTCAAATAAATTACTTTTAATAGCTTACTAAAGTCCTTTATTGCAATTGTGGACATGTTAAATATTTCTACAAAAGCATGGAATTTGATCAAGTACAACTCTCGCAAGAGGATAAGTGCAAAAAAATCTCAATCAGACTCCAAAGATGATGACGCTGCATTTGTGGCAAATTTAAAAGGAAAATATTATCTGTCAATGTTTTTCTATGATCTAGGAACTCACTTTCAGGTACTAATCGAGAACCTCTAATTTATTTTTCCATGCTTTTCCTTTTCTGACCAAACTTCTTTTCACTCATGGTCTGCTCTGAAATAATGCCTGTATCTGGTGATTGTATCCTAATTTCTTGAAGATAAGAAGAAAAATTCAAAATATTGTCTCCATCATTATGAATATTGCTTTCACTCTTTGATGACCTTTTAAAATATCTCTTTGTTATCTTCAACTCTGGCTCAGTTATTAAATATATTGCACCAGAAACATCAGACATCAAATGGTTCTCAACATGGCTACATCATACCTCAAATGGTCCTCAAAATGGCTTGTAGGATTCTTTATCTTTAGTATGGAACTCATATTTTCGGATTTATATTTTGATAATTAAATGTTATTTTTAAGCCCAACCTAAACTGAATTGAGCAACTTCATGTCTTTCTTATCAGACAATATCAGGGATGTAGCAGGATTTTTCTTATTCTGACCTACCCCATGTGTCCTTTTCCAGTTTTCATGCCTATGTAATTCCCTCTTAATACCATGTTTCTTGGAATTTGATTAGATATATCTTTTTGCATTTTCAATATTTCCTCTAACTCGTCAGTTACTTCTTGTATTTTATCATTTTTTGTAAACTGTACTTTCTCTGCATAATCCTTTAAGCTTTCATCAATACATGATCTGAATTTCCCATCATTAATCTCTGGTATAAAGTCCTCTTTCTCTGTACCTTTATCATCATACTCCTCACATATCTCTTTCACTTCCCGAGTAAAGTCATTTTAAGCCTTTCCTCGACATTTGGATGACAACTTGTTTTTCAACTGAAAGGTGAATGCCTGAACATCAATAGGAGCACAGAAACCACTGCAAAAGAATCAATAAACCAAAACCACATGCTTGGATTGTTGAGAATCTATTTTTTAAGACTGTCACTGTAATATTGTTTCATTCGGATGGTCAGACAGCTAATATTGCAATCAAATATGTTTGTGGAGTTTATATGTCTTGTTGAATGTCTTTATTACTATTATATTGTCAAATAACAACTTTATTAATGCCTTTTCTTATAATGTGATGTTTAGTAAGGAAATTGGATTTGTTATTTTCTCTATTGAAGGAGCGATAGTAGATTTCAGAAATCCCATCAATCCCATTGAAGAGAAAAATGTTGCAACTAAGTACTATAAGTCAGAGGTAATATTCCTAGACTCTTTAGACTGTATCCTATTTATGACGATTTTATTTTGGAAGTAATATAAAAACTGGACTTAATTAATGTCATTGCTCAGTCAAATTATTATGGGTCCCCAGTTAATAGTATAATAAGAAATAGTGTAATTGTTTTTTGTTATCAATTATGAAGGTTTTAATGTGGAATTCCTATTGTTATCGGTGGAAGCTTAACATAGTCTATTGTCTTTAGACTATCCTATTTGTGATGATTGATTAAGGATATATATTTTAGAATTAACATGGATGCTTTTGATATAAAATAAACATCTTAGATTTGTTTGAGTATTTTTCTGTCCCGAAGATTTCAAGGAATTGTCTAATATATGTAAATTGTGACACTGATTCAACTTGGACAAACCAAAAGCCTTGAAAGTCCTTGTCCTCATATGACAAGGCTAGTAAATTTGGAAAATATAATTTAGAGACTTTGTATCTGATGTATTAAAGACTAATATGATCATCTTGGATTGCAAATTCATACAATTGCATTTTGTTTTCCACCATTTGTTAATAAGGCATTGTAGTCTTTAGGGTTTAGGGTTTTAACCTTTAGGACTATAGGGTTTTGGAAGTATTTCCATTAAAAAACAAATTTTTGGGGGATCAGTGGGTCAATAAAGAACTAGAATTTTTTTTATCTGTTTTAAAATTTCATGATCCACTTCATTTTTCATGGGATCTGTTTCATAGGCTCAGGTTCCATTTCCTTCTCCAGGGGATTTGCTTCCATGGTGGATTCTAGGTGGATCTTGGTGAATTTGGATCAGAGCCACACATACTACACACAAGGGTGGCACATCTGGTATCACAATTGGTGGTAGACTTGCAAAGTTATTTCATTTTCATTTTGATCGTGATATTAGAATGGAATTTTTGACATGTTGTTTCCTATCCACTTTAAAAACATAGACATATCTCACATTGTCAGATACTCTTTGTTAATGGTTTTAAGGCTTCGGGTATTTTATTTCCCATGGTATCTAATGCATGTTACATGAGACATACCCATTTTCCTTTTTTAGGAAAAAACTACAGCCAAAACTCTATGTATTCCCCATATGTGCAATTTTCAACTATAGGCTTAATTGTATAGCCGTCTTTATAAATTTATTTGGAGCTTTTTCAGTTTCATGTTGTCAAATTATCATAGTGGCCACACCACTCACTAAATGGGCTAGAAAAATTTTAGACTATAAGTTGAGAGTTTCTTATGTTATTGGGCATGGTTTTAGGGTTTTTTATGTTAATATTGAGTTTTTAACCATGTTTTGGACATCATGTAGAACCTTGATGTGTTTGTCCATTCTTGAGAGGAAAAAGGTCAAAAAAATATCTCAGTTTGTCAATTGAATTTAGCAATATTTGTGTAGATATACTTTGAGTTTTATCAAGTGTTTGGTGTTTTTTCTCTTGCTTTTGAAAAATAGTCAAGTAGTGAGTGTTTAGCCATGTTTTGGACATCATGTAGAACCTTTATGTGATTGTCCATTGTTGAGAGGAAAAAGGTCAAAGTAAGAGTGACAAACTAGTGTTAATTTAGGAAAGGAATGTGATCTCGGTGATGTTGATCATTGTGGGTGAAGTAATGTGCATCCACAATATACATCGCAAGAAGCATGGTGCATTGTAGAATGCATGTGGGGTATCATGTCAATATACAGGTAGAAATATAAAGGGGTATAAAAAATGTAAATGAAAAAATGGATACATGCAATATATATTGAAAATACGAGGTTTTTAAATTAGGAAGGCATATTGGGAGGGGGTTAAAAAAAATGATTTTGGGAGGTATTTTCCAATCATTTTTTAAAATAGGGGTATTGTTTCATATGCCACGAATGAATGCATTATGGCATGGTTTCACTAAGTGAAGACCTCATGTGTCCAAGTGGACCAATCAAAGGTCATCACGTGGCAATCCAATTGGCCATAATACAATTTTGTTTACCAAAAATTTTGGCGGTAAAGGGGAATCAAACACGTGACTTCTATCTCCACCAATATCTCTGCACCATCTGCCTAACCAGGATCTCCGTTGGGTGTTTCTTAACCATATGGAACACCGCTTCTATTTAAGGTTGAATTACGCTATGTTTTGAAAAAGGGGAGGGACCAAGGGCTAAGCCCCCATCCCCATATGTTATATCTTTGTAACATATGCCAACAAGCCATGGGAACCGTCAACTTATATAACCATAGAACCAACGCGGAACCAAAAAAAAACACATATGCCAACACAAAATCGCAATAGGAGGAGAGATATGCAGGTTTGAACCCATGACCTCCTCCCAACAGTGTCAACACTTCCACCAACGTGCCAAATTTTGTTATGGGATATGGAATATATTATTTTAAATTTGATTTAGAACAGATTTAATACCCAAATATGGGTGCCCCTTTGCACAAATGTTTAAAATATTTACATTGTTTTTAATATATGGTTCTAATTTTGCATATATTTTGGGATTAGCATGGTTTTATCCATTAACAAGTGGATCTTTATCCTATTTAGTTTGGGATCAAATCCCATGGAATGTTGTGATGGGTTATGTACCTTGGGATATAAAAATCAATGTAATTTTCTTTGTGAAGGCATGAATGGACTGAATCTTTTGAGGAGAGAATGGTAAGATGCCATTATGCCTTTGTAAAGGATTCGTAACATTTTCTTATTTTGTGTAAGAGGATTTTAGCCACTCTTGAGAGTTTTTGGAGAGTGAGAGGACTTCATTGTTGAAGCCTAAGTCTCTTTTATTGAAGGATGAAGGGATTTTGTACCTGAAAAAATATTTTTGAAGACTAATAAGATAGGCCCTCATTGGAGCTGGACCTGGAGACGTAGTCCGTTAGAGACAAACTTCATTATCATATGATGTCCACATTCTTACGATTTGCATCACTTCCTCATTTATATTCTTTTAGTTATTTTTAAGCCTTTGATAAGATTGTTATTTAAATCTTTTTTACAAGTTAACTGGTTTAAGAATTCATATGCAAATTCATGTGTAAGTAGATCCTGTCATTTTTGAATCATGTTTGGTATCAGAGCAAGCTAACTAGGGAATTGAAGAGTGTGAATGTTAACTAGATCAAGGCTTAAGCGAGGTGAAGGCCAACTTGATACTTTCAATCCAAATATTGGAAGTGCACATTGAATAAAGAAAATGGCAGATGGTGACTACCGAGAACAACATGAGAAGGCTTTCCACAAGGCTTTCTATCAGATGGAATACATGGTAGTAAAATTGTTTGCAGAGTATCAAGAGAGATTGGAAAAGAAGAAAATGAAGAAGGAGAAAGCATAGGATAATGCTTTATTGAACCAAGGAAAATGAGGAGACCCTTATGATCCTCCTTCTCCATCTTCTTCTTCCTGTTCCAAAATCTCCAGTACTTCTTCATCAAATCCAAAGAAACAACCCGAGAACACTAAGTTTGATTTACCTTATTTGAAACTTGATATTAAGTTTGATTTTCCTACATATATAATGGTGAAATTATCACAAAAAAGTTAGATGATTGGATCAGGAAGATTGAGGTGTAATTCAAGATCTAGAAGCTTGCATATCATAGTGCAAATATCTAGTTGGCCACTCTCCGTCTTGGGGGCACTACACTCATCTTGTGGAAGAGTAAGACACAGGAAGACATCGTTACAAAATGTAAAAGTATTTCTTCCTAGTATGAATTTACTGCTGCGTTAAAGAAGCAATTCTTCCCATTAGGATACATGCAGCAAGCCATGATGGATTGGAAAAATTCAAGGACAGGTAAAGGTCAGAATGTATAAGAATACACTCAGGAATTCAGAAAGAGAGATTTGATTTTGGATATACCTCTTTACACTAAAGAAACTCTTCTCAATTTTATTGGAGGATTACATATTTATTTGCATCATACAATACTTATGTTTAATCCTACTAACCTTGATGAGGTATGTGTGCAAGCTACACACCTTGAATTCAAAGGGAATAATGATCATGATAACTTTTCCTTAGTTGAATCCATCTAGTCAAAAGAAGGTAAGGGAAAAGGGAAAGGTAAGCATACAACTACAATAAGGAAGTATGATGAGAGGAATACATGCTCGCATTGCCAAAAGAAAGGGAACAAAGAAGCAAAGTGTTGGGTACTACATCCAAAATTGAAACCAAAGTGGTTTAAGGATCAGAAAGAAAAACAAAAAGCCACAGTTATCGTTGAGGACCTTAGATTGAATTCTGAGGATGAAACAAAGATAACAATCGTAGGTGTGAAAGGAAAGCTATTGTTGGTAATGATTCTAACATTGGTTCTTCATGTGCTTTTACTTCTAAAGATCATGTCAGTTCTAACGATAGGACAAGGAATGCATTGTTTCATATAAGGGTAATTACAAAATGAACTAAGATCAACACACTCATAAATAGTGGATCCCAAGCTAATCTCATTTAAGAACAAGTAGTTAAGCAGTTGCGATTAACAACAAAACCACACATGAAACCTTATCCTAGGTGTGCATAGATAATTAATGATTACAAGTAAGAAAGAAATGTGATCTAAAGTTTGCAATAACATCCAAGTTTGTAGATGAAGTTTAATTTGATGTGGTTCCACTAGATATCTGTGGAATTGTGTTAGGTAGGCCATACATATATGATCGAAAGAAAATTTTCTATAGAGAACATAATCAATATGATTTTCTTAATGAAATAATTGAGTATATAATACATTCACATTCATTTAAAAATGATAAATCATTGGGAACTACACAACAACTAAAAAATGGTCATTAATGCAAGTCAGAATTCATCACTTGTGTCTATGCAATTTAAGGAGGAAAATAATCCTAAGCATGAAAAGGAAGTGTCGTTGCACCACAATGCACCTATTATGGTTGATAGTGTTTCTATGGTAAAACATAATCATGATATGGGTACAATCTCTTTCATATGCTCAATTTTGATATTCATCTTTATACTGATCAATAGTGTATGGTTGGCTTCAACAAAATTGAATGTAAATTTGGTTGGAAATGGGATTAATGTACTCAACAATGTCAATGCAGTGTTGATTGTTATTATGATAAGTCAAATGTATAGGTTCAAGAAAGAATGGACAAATTATACGGTACAAGTGAGATGAAATTGTCCTCACTTGAATTCTGAATGATTTAGGTCTTTGGTGGTCCAAAAGCTTCTCAGTGGGAAGGTTTGATCCAGGAGGTGTTGGAACGAGTCTATAGTACACAAAGTGCAGCACCCCCAGCGATGGAGAGAGCATGGACAAGAACAAATGACCAACCTTGAAGGGAAAAGAAGTCAACAAACAATAAAATTTAGTTAATTTAGTTAGTAGTTTGTCAATTGGACCATTTTGTAATGGCCAAGTGAGCCTATAAATAGAAATAGATTTGTGAGCATCAAAAGGAATCTAAGGATGAATCGATTGATAAGATCAGAAATTTTTTTCCATGTATCTGGGATTGTTCTGCGGTGTATGATTTCACATCTGTGGATTATAATATGATATTGTTGTCTTGTGGCTTCTTTCAGTATTCTCTGACGTGAATCTCTTTTATGTAATGTATGCGATGAGTTAATGGTGAAATGTCTATTTCGTTTTCTTGTATCGCAATGTGATTGATGTTCCACAATGGTTTAAATACATATATTTTGTTAGATAGATGTTCTGGTTATGCTGTGAATAGTTAAATACATGTGAATGCAACTGAGGTAACATAATATTATGATGACAATCTAGATTTCTAGTCATGTTGTGAATGAGTAGGAAGTAGTGCATGCCCCTCCCCACTGTGGAAACACAGTTCCTGCATCTCCCCTTAAACATATTAGGTGAGTCTACACTCGCTCTGTGGGTGTTGCTGGAAAGGGTAAATCCTTTCTGGGTTAATGTTTAAGGATTTTGTGTTGATATTTGTTGACAATAGTGTGAAGTGAACCCCTATCGACAAAGTTGGGTTTCAATAGGAGGATCTCCAATATCGATCAAAATAAAAGAATTCAAAACATAAACAAAATCTTGCAGTTGCATAGATATTGAAAAGAGCTTTCCGACGACGTTTGTTTCATGCAAAAAAACATCTAGATGAGAAATTTATTGAGCTTTGAACTTTCGATAAAACAAGTAAAAATTAGCAAAAAATGAGCCACATGGCACACCCATACGATTCCACATGGAATGTGCATTCGAGAGACGTGGTGACTTGGCGTAGTACATCATATTGACACATGACATCCAATTGGTAGGGAACATGTATAGGTGGCATCTAGTTGGTGTCCAAGTGGACCAATCAGAGGTCACCATGTGGTGATCTGATTGGCCGCAATACAGTTTTGTTTACCAAAATTTTTGGTGATCAAAGGGAATCGAACATGTGGCCTCTACCTCTGCCAATATATCTACACTATCCACTAAGCCAGGATCTATGTTGCGTGTTTCTTAACCATATGGAACACCAATTCTATTTAAGGTTGAATCACATTCTGATTTGAAAAAGGCGAGGGACCGAGGGCTAAGTCCTCAAACCTATATGTTATATATTTGTAGCATATTCCAGCAGGTCATGGGAACCGCCAGGATCTATGTTGGGTGTTTCTTAACCATATGGAACACCACTTCTATTTAAGATTGAATTACATTCTAATTTGAAAAAGGAACGGGACCGAGGGCTAAGTCCTCAGACCTATATGTTATATATTTGTAACATATTCCAGCAAGTCATGGGAACCGACGGATTATATAAGCATAGAACCAATGCAAAACCAAACAAAAACCACATATGCCAACAAAAAATCATAATAGGAGGAGAGGTCCACGGGTTTGAACCCGTGACCTCCTCCCAACAGTGCCAACGCTTCCACCAATGCACCACAAGCAACATTTGTTATGTGATATGGAATATATTATTTTTAAAATTGATTTAGATCGGATTTAATCCCCAAATATGGGCGCCCCTTTGCACAAATGTTTAAAATATTTACATTATTTTTAACATATGGTTCTAATTTGCCATATATTTTGGGATTAGCATTTTTTTATCCATTAACAAGTGGATCTTTAGCCCATTTAGTTTGGGATCAAATCTCATGGAATGTGGTGATGGGTTATGTACCTTGGGGTATAAAAATCAATGTAATTTGATTTGTGAAAGCATGAAAGGATTGAAGCTTTTGAGGAGAGAATGGTAAATTCCATTATTCCTTTGTAAAGGATTTCTAAGCTTTACCTATTCTTTATAAGAGGATTTTATCCACTCTTGAGAGTTTTTGGAGAGTGGGAGGACTTCATTGTTGAAGCATAAGTATATTTTGGTGAAGGATGAAGGCATTTTGTACCTGATCAAATAATTTTGAAGGCGAATAAGATCAGTCCTCATTGAAGCTATACCCGGAGACGTAATCCATTAGGGACAAACTCCATTATCATACGGTGTCCACATTCTTATGGTTTGCATCACATGTTCATTTATATTCTTTTAGTTATTTTTAAGACTTTCATTTAAATCCTTTTTACAAGTTAACTGGTTTAAGAATTCACAAGCAAATTCAAGTGTTAGTAGATCGTGTCATTTTTGGATCAATTACATGTCTATATTCAACTTTGCAAACATGTCCTGCAAAATTTTATAATTCTATATCATGTCATACTCTATTTTTGCATCGAAATTTACCTGCAATAGGGAAAATTTCAAAGGGTTGTAAGAATATTATATCTATGAATCATCGGGATTGGAATTTAAAAGTCAAACGATATATCATTGAGCGTTCAATAGCTTAACTACTGGAATGCATAAGTGTAGGCAACATAAGCTAAAGTCTTCCAATGCATTTGTAGCTTGAATGTACTACTCATGTCTTCACATCGATTAGTCATGTTTCTTTCCTACATAGACACTTTCATTATTAGATTTTTTGAGAAATTTCGTAATAAATTTGAAAGATTTCATGGTTTTTTCATAAATTTGAGAAGCATGCATATATGAATTCCCTCAAATTTCAGCTAAAGTGGGCTAAAACAAAATGTAGAGAGTTGCAAGGCGCATTCTTTTTTAAGAGCATCCTTTGGAGAGAATATACATGATCCTTTATATCCATAAAAACAAGTTCTCAGAAACTGGTTATAACAGAATGTTTATGTACATTTAAATAAAAAGTAAAACAATTTGCAGATTTTTTTCACCTAAAACATTGCGTAAATAAATGTAAAAAATAAATGACTCACTGAAAATTGTCTATGCAGTAACAGGATCCATCCAAAATTTATTAACTCAAAATCGTTTTCATAAAGCAAGTTTGTATCTGAATGCATGCTGATATTTCTTTTTCTTATAACAAAAACTATAAGTGATTCTAGTGACTAGGTCGTCTCTAGGAAGCTTTTGTCTATAGAATGGATTCTCATACAAAAATAAAACAGTGGAAACAACCATGGCCACTTTAATGATCCCAAATAAAAACAACTGTAAATGATAAAACCATTCCAGTAGAGACCCTACATCAAATAGTTCCAGAGAAGGTTTGAGTCCAGCGATTCCAAAGGATATCATGTATAAAGCAAGAAATAATCATCCTTATTTGGATTCAACACTGGGAGATACACTGACAGAATGAACAAAACTAATCACTGAAATCAAAATCTAGTCATATAATTACCATAAATCAGGCAAATGGCATACAACGAATGCAGGAAACCATAAACAATGCAGTTATAATAGGTAGAAAACAATTGATTACAGAGGAGAATTCAAGGAATGCGTGACATGGAACACACTCATTAATGCTCCTAGGGTGACAAAACATCACCAAAAACACGTAGGGAATGAATCTCGAGCACAACCAACACACAAGCACTCCCCAACACTTTCTAGTAAAAGAGAGCATTATCATTTTAAAAAAATTGTTAGTAACCAAAAACCCATTCCCATACTTAGGATAAATTAATTAATATTTTTTATTAGTTTTCTAGGTCCTATACTAGCTAGTTGGCATGCACTTGCACCACCTAGTCAAAACTTGCCAAAACTACCTCCAGGAGCACCTTTAAAATATTCTGGATAATATTCTAACAACTACATAGACTTCCCAGTTTAGCAAGTGCGCTTTCCTACCTTATCCAGACTTAGACTTATTTTTAGCAACTTTAAGGTAAAAAGGTGAAAGCTTGTCACATAGAAACTGCCATGTTTTTGCGCAACTCATCCTCCTTTTTTTTCTCTCCTGAAACCATGAATATATTAAATTTCCATCACTTATTAGATGACATACATCATTCAACAAATTCGTGAGCTTCCTAGATGGTTTTGGAAAGTGTTTTATGCACCTAGGGGGATTTTTCACTTTTAGAAAGCGTGCTATTGCGAGGATTCAACTTGCCTCCTTAGGCATTCGAATCCCTAATGTAATGATATTTTTGGACAACCTATTACTATATAAGGTTGGATGATGTACACTTATGCAATGCAAGTTAGTGTTATGCATTAATTTCAGTCTCCAATTTTGAGTGCATCTTTGCATGTCTTCTAGCAATTTTTGTGAGTTCAATTATTCTAAGTATGGGATTAATTTACACATGGTATTAAATATCATTTATCTTGACTTTTATCCTCTATTATTTATTTTTTAGGATATATCATCACTCTCTCAAGGATCACATTCATTCTTCCTTAGGGCGCAGTTGCTGAAGAAATGAATCAATCTCACCATATCATCTTGACTCCATTAAACTACCTTGAATGGAAGGAACATATGGATATTCTGATGAGGAGAAAAGGCCTCTTTAGAGTGACCATGGAAAATGAGTTTGAGCCTAATGTTGCTAAAGAGAATATCAAGTGTCACAATAGGAGGGATGAGGCTTATGGTCTCTTGTGTATCAGCATTTCCAGAGACCTTCTTTTCCATCTAGATGGATTGACATCAGCAAATGAAGTATGGGAGAAAATCCAAACCTTATTTGGAAAGACAGATTAAATGAGGGGACACTCACTGGAGAATGATATTTTCCCATTGATTCCAAGTAATTTTGAGTCCTTACAAGTCTACTTATTCAAGTTCAAATCTCTTGTTCTTCAGCTAAAGCAGTGTGGTATTGAAAATAAAGATGAACAACTAGTCTTTATGGAGAACCTCCTGCAATAAACAATCAGAATGTACGATATAACAAAAATATTGGAGCACAAAATATATTTTATTGATCGCGGGCCACTTCAAGGGGGAAAACTCCTTTGAGAAAGCTCAATACAAAATAACTCTTCAATTATTTCATTGGCCTCAACACTTAGCTATATACTAATTCTAATCTAAACAACTATTACTCCCCATCAATGTGGGATAATACAACATACTAACTGGACCACTTAACATCAACTATTAATCCCCATGAATGTGGGATAATACAACATACTAACAGGATGACTTACAAAGCATATGCGTCCAATAAAATATACTAACAAAATAAAGAGGAGGGTTGACACAGGTTCTTAACATCCCCTCCCTCTTAGATAAGCTTTGTCCTCAAAGCTTAAGATGTGGAAGCTATTTCTGAATCTGAAGGAGTGGTTCCCATGTAGCATCCTCTGGTTGCATGCTGTGGAACTAAATTGAAGACCTTTGTGATGGACCGAGAGAGAAGCTGATAAGTGTGCTTATTGAGGATGTCCTCCGACTTCAAAATGATGGATCCTTCATTATCCCATTCTGGTAAAACAATTTGTGCATTGATGTTGGTGCCAATCACTTCTTGAATGTGAGAAAGAGGAAGTGCCAATCTATAAGCAACATACCCATTCTTTTGAAGAACTATATATGGGCCAGAGATCTTTGGAGCAAGTGTTTTATTCCCTTTGTCTTTCAAGGAGGATTGCTTGTAAGGCTGCAGATGAAGAAAAACCATATCACCAACTTGAAAAGTGCGCTCAGAATGGTGTTGATTGACCTGTTGTTTCATGCGAGCTCTTACCATGTGAAAATTGTCTTGCAGGAGGTGAAGAATCTAATGTTGGTTCGAAGAACCATGTCAACTACTTGAACTGGTGAACTGCTGCGGATGGATGGAAGGAGTACTGGAGGTGCGTGACCATAAACTGCTTCATATGGAGTCATTTTAGATGTAGTATGGTAGGAATTATTGTACCACCATTCAGTGAGAGGGAGCCACTTTTCCCACTGATGTTGTTCTTCAGAGGTGAAACAACAAAGATAAGTTTCCCAATATTCATTGATGACTGTAGTCGAACCATCTATTGGTGGGTGAGAAATTGAACTCATATGCATTTTGGTGTCAATGAGGTGAAAATGACTTGTGAAAGTTGTGTTGCAGTCCGAGACAATGGAAGAAGGGATTCCATGAAGAAAGGATATCTAGTCCATGAAAATTTGTGCAATTGAAGAGGTGGTATATGGATGGCTGAGAGGACAAAAATGACTATATTTGGAGAGTCGATCCACCACAACCAAGATTACGGTCTTCCCTCCATATTTAGGGATCCCTTGAATGAAATCCATCGAAATATATATCCAAATCCTTGTATGGGTGGGAAAAGGTTCGAGCAATCCAAAAAGGAGTGTAGTTTCACCCTTGTGGTGCTAACGAGGAGCACATTCGACAACCATATGTTGAATTTCTCATTGCACCCCCTTCCAAAAAAAATTACATCGTGCCAACTCATATGTTTTGATGAACCCAGAGTGCTCTGCCGATGGAGAAGCATGGAGTTCATAAAAGACCACATTTTTAAGGTTTGTGCTCTGGGGAAGCACCAGATGACCCATGTATCTCAGAGAAAATCCATCCCAAGATGAATACGGTACCACATAAGGGTTACTGGCCAACTGTTGGATGATTTTAGATAATGAGGAGTCATTGACATAGCCTTGCTGAAGAGAGTGTAACCAAGTTGGAATAGGCATAGAAATAATTGAAAGAGAAACACGGGGATCAAATGTGTGGAAAATAGCATCCACCACAAGATTGTCCTGAGCCTTCTTATAGTCATGATCCCTATGTTTGCTAACCCATTTCTGTTGTGTTGGGGATGAGACATGTTATTCCAAGAAATATTTCAAACTCAGGTGATCAATCTTGATGCTGAAAGGATTCTTTAAGAGGGATGGCCACCACTTATGTACTGTGTGCAAAATATTCATCATTTCCTTCTCATATGTAGAGGTGGATAAATTCTTCCAGAAAGGGATTTGTCAGTGAATGCAATGGGGTGTTCATCTTGAAAGAGGACAAGCCCAAATCCATTGTTGTAAGCATAACTCTCAAGAGTGAAGAGCTTGGAAAAATCAGGCATCTGAAGGGTGCATCGAAATGAAAGATCCAAGGGAGTAGTTGAGACTACTGAAGGTTGCATCTGAATGAAATGGAGCTGAGTGATGAAACCATGTGAATTTGTCTTAAGGATATTTTCCATGCAATGGGAACTGATGATGCTGAGAGAACCTGGTTGTACGCCATTGAATGTGTGCCATGTTCCCATTGACTGAAAATTGCATCCACAATTCAGAAAAATCCCATAAGATGGGTCCAAGAGTGCGTAACCATTGAGTTCCCAAAATCACATCACATCTTCCTAGAGGCATGGCAAACATGTTAAAGCACAAGTTATAATCTCCAATAGAGATACAAACATTGTGACACTTTCCTTTGCAAGGTAAGGTGCTCCCATTGGCAACCATGACTTTAAATATGGAGCAAGGATGGACAAAACTATTAGCTTGTTTGGCAATTTGAGGGTCAATGAAGTTATGGGTGCTACCAAAATCAATGAGTATTGTAAGAGGAATATTCTTGAAGAAACCCTGTACTTTCATGGTTTGTGGGGTGGTGACTCTGGCTAATGCATGGAGAGATATCTCTTGGTGTTCATCATGAGAATGAGGGTCAACAAACGGCTGCTGAATGTCGACCTGATCGTCTACTGGATCCTTAGCAGCTTCACAAATTTCAAGTGTAGGCGGAGATACCACATCTAAGAGATAGAGATTTTGTTCAGTACATTGATGTCCCCTGGTGAATTTCCCATCACAATTATAACAAAGTCCTATTTCCCTACGTGCCCACATCTTGGCTTCAGACAAATGCTTGATAGGAGTGGGTCTAGGAGTTGGAGGGATTGGATGTCTTTGTGAAACCATATTTCTAAAGGGAACAAAAGTGGATTTGGGGCATTGCTAAGCCCTGATCTTTTCCTCCGCCAACTTAGCCAACCCTAGGATTTCCATCATTGTGTTGGGACAGAACATGTTAACCTCAAATCGGATTGTATCCTTAAGACCACTAATAACACAACTCCTATAGAATGCATCAGAAAATCCTTCTGTGTGCTTGACTAATTTCTCAAATTCGGTTTGATACTCTCTCACAGTGCTAGTCTGGCGAAGTTTGGTGAGTGCTCCTGTGAATTCATCAAAACCACTAGGGCCAAATCGGTGCAAAAATAGTTGGAAAAAATCTGTCCATTGGGGCTCTTCATGATCCTTGATGTACCAACAAAACCATTGGAGGGCTTCACATTCCAAATGAAATGATGCAAGTGGGAATTTGGTGACATCAAAAGTGTTATGAATATTAAAGTATTGTTCTACCTTGTGTATCCATCCAGTTGGATCATCACCATTGAAGCAAGGGAAATCAATCTTCGGCCCACGAAAGTTGCTGGAAGAAGAGAACTCGGTGGCTGCAGAAGACTCAAGTTGTTGTTGGTTGCTCATGGATGAATGCTGAAGATGGAGGTCAAGAAATCTTTGATCTAGATCTACAAGTTTGGTCTTGGGGGTGACAAGTTCTTCTTCCATTTGCCTATTTTCTCCTACGTGGGTGACAACAACAATTTTTTTTTTTTCAAGGGTGGGGGGGATGGGTAGAAAAACAAAAATAGAGAGAGTTTTAGAAAAGAAAAATTTTGTGTTGGGAATGACATGAGTGGGTAGTTGGAGTTGAATAGGTTTGGGACAATTTATGAAGGACAAGGAACAGGAATTGTGAATTTCAGAAGCGGGGTGAAATAATGGGAAAAATTTTCAGAGAGGGACAATGAAGTAGAATTTGGAAACAAACACTGTGGAAAAATTTGAAGGTGATTGGGTGAGAATTGAAGAAGTTATGACAAATGTGGAATTTCAAGCTTCGGGAAGTGGAATTTGGGATAGGGTCCTCAATGAATGAAATATGAAAAATGGAAAGACGGGGGTGACTATGAATTTTCAAGGGAAATGGAGCTAAATCAAGGAAGATATGGCTAAAAAAAACCAGAAATTTATACACCTTTTTTTTTAAAGAAATGATATGTGGCAGTGAAAGAAAGTTGTGTTTTATCAACTTGAAATGATCTATGACAATTCTAGAATTCTGTGGGTTATCAACTGTAAATAGATGTGGACCCCAAGTATATTCAGCTTCCTAATGGTTCAAAGGTAGTCACTCGGCCACCAAGGTTGTCTCAGGCTTGAGTATTGGGGCAGTACCCCTCACTTCACGATGCAGATAAAACTACTAACAATTTGGCCAAAAATGACATCTCTTTGGTTTTCCTCATGGATCGGAATCTAGTCAATCTGGTGTGGGTCATTGCCCTTTTCACTTGGCAAGTCCTCTTAATGGCCAGCTACTTTGAGGTTCCTGTGGTACTCCTCACAATGAGTTTTAGGGCTATGCTCAAGTACTTCCAACAGTTAAAAGGATAGTGTTTATTCCCTAATCTGAATGAATAGTACTGCTAAAAGAAGAAGAACTACTGCAATAATCATGGTGCCAGAAAAAATGTGGCAGAAATTCCACTCGATGCAAAAAAAACCCGTAATTAGAGTTAGGGTTTTGAGACGATATTTTTAAATCAGCATAACCTGATCCATATTGCTCAGAATTGCTATTATATCCTGTTTCTAGAAATAAAACAGCGACTCTGCTTCTACCCATTCTATCGGAATATAAATCTGAGCACCCAGTCAAAAGATTTTCGCTCGGCAATTTCCACGGTCGTCACCAAAATTCTGAAAATTTGTTGATTTTAAATCTGCGATATCTCCACTTCTGGAACTCCAAATGAGATGGGTTTTTTTTTTAACTGTGTATTTTTGCAAGAGGAATTCAGATATGCAATTTTTTTCTTCTGATTCCATGCATAAATTTTCAGAAAGTGATCTAAAATTCACCACCCAATTTTGCCCTCTTTTTCTTTTTTTTTGAAATTTTTTTTCTCACTTGTTCAAAGGAAAGTGCTCTGATACCATGTGTGGAGAACCTCCTACAATAAACAATGAGAATGCATGATATAACAAAAATATTGGAGCACAAAAGATATTTTATTGATCACAGGCCACTTCGAGGGGGCAACCTCCTTTGAGCAAGCTCAATACAAAATAACTCTTCGATGATTTCATTGGCCTCAACAATTAGCTATATACTAAGTCTAATATAAACAACTATTACTCCCCATGAATGTGGAAAAATACAACATACTAACTGGATGACTTAACGTCAACTATTAATCCCCATGAATGTGGGATAATACAGCATACTAACGGGACGACTTATAAAGCATATGTGTCCAATAAAATATACTAACAAAATAAAGAGGAGGGTTGACAAGGGTTCTTAACAGTATTGGCCATACTTTCGAATCTTGGCCCTAACTATTATGTGTTTGTAGGGACCTTCCATGCCACCAAGTTGATAGTTCAAAACTGGAATATTCCTTCACTTACAGAGTTCATGGAATCCTTAACCCAAGAGCAAGATAAGTTGGTCATGATGGGCACCATCAAACCTTCCAAAGATCAAGCTTTGGTTGTTGGATATTCAAAGATGGATTCCAAAGGAAAGAAGTGGGCTAATCCAAAGAAGCATCCTGATCAAAATAAATACAAGTCTAAGTCTCATGAGGAGTCTTCAAGCTCCAAGAAGAATTCCCAGAAGAAGAAAGGTAAAGTTGAAATAAGCAAGTGTGCATATTGTGGTAAGGGATTCCATCCAGGAAGATCTTGTATGAAGAAACAAATTGATATGCTGACTCAACTTCTTGAAAAGAACAACATCTCTCTTCCTGAAGGTGCAAACAAGAAGGATGGTGCATCAAAAATAGTCCTAATATTGTATTGGGGGATGATTCTGAAGCTGAATGTAAAGGGAAGGGTAGAATATATCTTGACCAAGGTTCCTTCAATAATGTTTTATATGTCCAAGGTCTTGCTAGCAACCTCTTATCAGTCTATCAGATGACTCACACTTGGTCACCTAAGAAGGTTGTATTCACTCCCAATAATGTTGAAATCACTGATATATCAAATGTTAGAGTCATAGAAAAATGTTATGTTGAGAATAGATTAAAAGTATACAAGTTCTAACACTCCATGCCCTACTTAAACCCCTATGGTCTCCTCACTCATGCTAATTAAGCTAGCAAGCTATGGCATGAAATGTTTGGCCATATTAAGTACAAATATTTATCTGATTTATGTGACAAAGATATGGCCATAGGGTTTCCCAAAATAAAGTTTTCTAAAGGAGTTCGTCAATGATGTATTCTAGGAAAACACCTAGAGCACAAGTATGAAAGAGTCATTCACGAGAGAACCTCTGCACCACTTGAGATTATTCACAGTGATATAGCTGGTCCTTTTCCTCATATGTCAATTAGTCTAGCCAAATATGTCCTAACCTTCATTGATGACTTTTCTAGATATTGTTGGGTCTTCTTCCTCAAGCACAAGTCAGAAATTTTTGACCTCTTCAAGATTTTTAAAGCTCTAGTAGAGAACCAGTATGGAAGAAAGATAAAATTCCTGAGATCTGATAATGGTGGTGAATATGTCAAATCTGAATTTATACATTTTTGTGAAGATGTAGGTATCTAGATGCAACAGTCAATTCCTTACACACTTCAGCATAATGGTGTTGCCGAGAGGAAGAATATATCTCTCAAAGAAAGATAATGGTGGTGAATATGTCAAATCTAAATTTATACAATTTTGTGAAGATGTAGGTATCCAGATGCAACACTCTATTCCTTACACACCTCAACAGAATGACGTTACTGAGAGGAAGAATATATCTCTCAAAGAGATGGCCACTTGCATGATGGATTCTAAATATTTTCCACCAAATTTTTGGGCTAAATCAATCAACTATGCAGCCTATATCCAGAATAGGGTTCCTTGCAAATCCTTGGATCGAACCACTCCTTTCAAATCTTGGAGTGGACACAAGCCTGATGTGTCACACTTAAGGATTTTTGGCTCCAGAGCTTGGGCTAGAACTCCACCTGAAAAGAGAAAGGCTTTGGAACCCAAAAGTCAAGAATGCCTATTTGTTGGGTATTCACAATATTCTAAAGGGTACACATTGATCAACATGAGCACTCAAAAATATTTCATTGAAAGGGGTGCTCGATTTGAAGAAGAACCTATGCCAACAACAGAAATTGGAGAATCCTCTTCACCATTACCACCTCTGATTGTAGTGAAGACTCTAATAAATTTTATGATTCTGATATGTCTGATAATGAATATTTATTTGTATATCCTAACACTCCCACAATCCCAAAATGGGCATCAAATACCATTCAAGTAGCTGGGGAACTAGCTAGGAATCCTAGTGATCCTAGAAGAACCAGATCTCAATTTGAGAGTGCCCTTTCTGTCAAGGACCCATGCTTTGCTGATAATTTTTATCTAATGATTGAATCCGATCAAAAAACATATGAAAAAGCTTCAAAATATCCAATATGGGAACAACCATGAAATAATAATTCCATTCGCTCTAGAAGAATGAGACATGGGAACTAGTCAATATCTGACCAAGGAGAAAGCTAGCCAAATCAAATGGGTATTCAAAACAAATTTTTCCATTGATGGATCTCCTATGAGGTATAATTCAAGTTTATTAGCAAATAGATTCTCCCAATTCCAAGGCATTGACTACAATTATACCTTTGCACCAATGGAAAAGATGGACTATGATAAGACTAGTTTTGGCCATTGCAGCTTCCAGGCAATGAGAGGTACATCACATGGGTGTGAAAAGTTCCTTTCTACATGGAGATATCAAAGAAGAGATATATATGCAACATCCTAAATGTTTTTTTACTATTCCATCTCTTGTGTGTAGGTTGAATAAATCACTATATGAACTAAAACAAGCTCCTAGAGCTTGGTATGCCAAGATTGATGGCTTTCTGCTATCACAAAACTTTTGTAGATGCAAGTCTGAACCAAATGTCTATTTGAAGCTTATTCATGGTTCAATCCTTATTATTATCTTGTATGCAAATGACCTTTTGATGACAAGAAGTTCCATGAAATAAATTTCCACCTTGAAGGATGCTTTGAACCATGCCTTCTCCATGACTGATTTGGGATTGTTAAGCCAATTTTTGGGGCTTGATATTTCTCAATCAGATATTGGAATCAAAATAAATCAGCCCAAATATGCTTCAGACCTTCTAGAAAAGTTCAAAATCAAATATTTTAATCCAATCAAGACTCCTTTCCTTTCAAGAGTTAAGCTTGAAGAAGCAAACTCAACTCCCTTGGAAAACAATACTATGTACAAACAACTAGTTGGTTGTCTTCTATATTTGAATCACACTAGACCTGATATTTCTTATGCAGTAAGTGTAGAGTCTAGACATATGGAGCAGCCACATGATATTCAGCGAAGGGAACCAAAGATAATATTGCACTTTGTGCAAGGAACAACGACACATGGGATTCACTATGTTGCAAAATATGGCCTAGATTTAGTTGGTTTTACTAACTCTGATTGGATAGGTGATAAAACTGATAGAAAATCAACCTCTAGATATGTTATTATGCTTGCTTATGGACCAATCAAGAGTGCCTTTAAAATATTCTAGAGAATATTATGAAAACTACACAGAGTGCCCAGTTTAGCAAGTGTGATTTCTTGCCTTATCTAGACTTAGCTTGTTTTTCACTAGCTTTAAGGTAAAAAGGTGAAAGCTAGTCACATATGCATATTGAATTTCCATCACTTATTAGATGACATACATTATTCAGTGAATTCGTGACCTTCTTGAACTGATTTGGAAAGTGTTTTATGCACCTAGAGGGATTTTTGACTTTTAGTAAGCATGCTATCGTGAGGATTCAAATTTCTTCCTTAGGATTTATAATCACTAATGTAATGATATGTTTGGAAAGAATATTTATATATAAGGTTGTATGATGTACACTTATGTAATGCAAGTTAGTGTTATGCAACAATTTCAATCTCCAATTTTGAGTGGATCTTTGCATGTATTCTAACCATTTTTGTGAGTTCAATTATTAAGTCTCGGCTTAATTTCCAAAAAAATAGATGCCCTTGTGGAAAAATACAACGGCTAGTATCCAAAGAATGCTACATCATCAACACAACAATGAGCAGTCCACTAGATGTAGTAATAAAATGATTCATGCCACCAGCAGTCCCTAAAATCATGTGCTACATGTCAGCAAAATTGATACATGGATTAGGCAAGCAATCTCTTCCAAACTAACCCATGTTTCAGAATACATGAATTAGTAGCAGATTACACAATAACGAGGACACGAACAAGTCACAATCACAGAGTAACTCAAATTAAACTGGATATTATCTCTTTCTCACACCTCCTCCTTCAAAACATGAGCTTATCTGCTCTTTTGGGGCATTCACATTTCCTCCTTAATTGCGATAATGGATGCCAAAAGTATCTATAAACCAACCTCAAACACCACATTTGGGAGAAAAGTTATGAAGAATTAAGCTCATCTTACATATTTTGCAATAAGTTTTCCAACCACTAAAGGGCATCTTTAGTTGACACAAGTTTCCAAACTCTGATTCCTGGAAATTTGGCATGATCTGGGAGGCGTGACAGAGCAAAAGTCCATTAGTAATGGCACTATGAAACACTCTTTATCAAGTTGGTGTTTATGATAATTAATGCAACCATCTAGTGTGACCTTTCGGTATAAAACTCATGGATCAGACATCCATATCCTTTTGCAAATATTTCGTTGTTTATCTTCAACCATCAATGTGGAGGCATCTCTTTAAGTTCATGGAATTTATCCTCTTTAATATTCTAACAACAATGTCATTTAATGCAATGGTTTTGGATTCAAATCCATATCCTAATTATCGAATCACATGTAAGACCTTACAACGCTCCTTGCCTTTGACTTTACGGGCACCTATAAGCTCTTCAGTTTCAATGATTGAATTGTTCCTTCAACATCTCTTGGTTGAATTCCTCAAGCATAAACGATTGAGGGAGTGGATGGATTGATATGAATTTAACCCTTTCCTCTTTCCATCATCAATAATGGGCCCCTCTTATTATATGTGAAGGTTATCAGGTCACTCAATGAGTTGATATGTATATAAAGTAGTTGCTCATCCTCCCTTCTGAGTATTGGAATTACATATATAATATCACTTGTTCATCCACCCAGAGAAATCTTTATAAAAAACCCATGTTGGTTGCATTGGTTAGTAGATCCCTACATCATCCTCATAATTTGGTTGCAATACTTGCTAGATTCGGTAAGACAACTTATTTTCTATAGCGGAAGGTAGTTGTAGTAGTTTTTTAATGTCAACAACGAATAAATAACATAGAAGAAATTCAAATTGAACACAAGCGATTTTGGGTACATAAAGCAAGGGTGATTTATCATACCTAAATTGCACATTTCTAAACTCCAACAGCTAATAAATAACACAGAAGAAATTAAAATTAAACACAAGCCAATGTCTTCTAGGTACAGAAAGCTATGTAGATGAATACAAACCATCGACAACATCCAAATAGACAACGTACAAATTGGAAACATCCAAATCCCTCATTATCAAACTCACTCAAAATATAATATATCATTAAAATGGAAGAAGCGTTGTTATTATTTTTATATTGAAGAGTATGTTATTTTGTGCATGCTTTCCAAGGTGAAAATGCATCCTATAAGTACTGTACAGTGAAGCTATAAATCTAGGCCAGCAATACTCAGCCTGTTGCAGGCCATTTAATGCGACCACAGCAGGTTTGATGCCCATTAGATCTCAATCAAGTTGAGATCTAACTGGCATCAAGTCTGTTGTAGCTGCATTAAATGGCTTGCAGCAGGCTGGGTATTTCTCACCGTAAAGCTATTATTGTACACATAAATTTAGGCAGGATCTCTGTAATTGATTGACACATGTTTCAAGGGAAAGAAGGACACAAATTTCAGGGTGCAATAATGTTCATTGAATGTTGTTGTTTACTCACGTTGTTGTAATCTCAGTGAAATCATTTATTCTATATCAATAAAGAATTCTTTGGGATTGGTCTTCTCCAGAGGTTGGTTTTCCAGGGTTTGTTTGACCAAATCCTATGTCTGATATAAATTAGGAGTTGTTTAACTAGGGGACGATTTTTGTCTTTTTGGCTGATTTTTAGCGGGAATCCGGTGAATTTAACTCACAAAATATTGTATTTTTTGTTGTTTGTTGGGAGATTTTAAGTGCAGAAATGAAATCACCTGACATGAGAATCCCCAATCACCCATACTCTATACTCTGTAATATCTAACAATATTTTTGTACATTTTGAAAATTCAGTGAAGATTCATAGCCAAGTAAAAACCAGCCAAAAATAGAGAGAAAATCGTCGCCTAATTAGACAACTCGTATAAATTATACTCAGCTTTAAAGTGTTTTTCCACTGCAAAAATGTTCTTTTTCTACATTATATCACTCTACAGTACCTTTATATTTAATGATTGAGATAAGTACTTAATTTTAGTGTCTTTGTGTGAACAAAAGTCTAAATTTCTAAAAACCAAAACCAACTAAACCAACAACTCAGTGAGTAAGACTGATTATGGGATTTCTTAGTCGAAAGTAGCCCCTCAAATAAAAAAAATGATCAATTTTGGTCTTAACCAGTTAGAACCAACTCATCCAAGCCAAAACCAGTCAAGTTGACTAGTTTTGCATTGGTGTAATTCCTTTAAAAAAAACAAAAATTCAGATGATTATATAGTTTGATTTGGTTGTAGACTATAGAATAATTATTTATGAACTTTGCAGGCAATTTAGAGCCCCATTCCAATTTTTGGGGCCAACCGATTCAGTCTATTCCAGTGCTAATAACTATAATTATATTAACTGCACACACCGTATCTGTTGATGAACCTTAAAGTTATGAAGTAAAAGTATGTTGTTATTGTTGTTGATGCGATTTGCATGGCTGATTTAGAGTGACTTCAACTTAATTTAATCAATATCAAATAACTTATAAGCACCCACCATCCTTAATACACACATCATTCTTAAATAATTGGAATTATAATATATATAGTAACTTATAACTATTATCTATCTTTTATTTTACATAAAATGCTATATATTTTATAAAATAATTAAGTATATATAGATTTTATATAAGCTTTATTTTAAAAATTTTATAGAAATATTTTCATATCATTTGTATCTCCCATTTCCCCACCATATTCGGACCCTAGATTTTGAAAAAGTTGATGGATCTATATCCCAATCTGTATTCTGGTAACTTAGCATTGTTGACAACCATAGTTAAAAGAATGGAGCCATCTCTTTTATAGACCAAGAGAATAAGTTGTTACAAAGAATACTAAACATAGTCAAGTGGTGCACCCCATATGCAAGAGTAACTCCTACATTTAATGTGCTACTTACACAAGGAATTTCTCCTGAGTGTGCCTTCCTAGCTATCATGATTCATAATTGTTGTGATAGCCCCCAAAGTGTCAATGTTTTGAGCAAATGTGGAGAGCTTCAAACTTTACATTTTTTATCAATTAATCAGTGCATATATGAATCTCATAAAACAAATCAGCCACATAAATCATTCAACCATATGAGACAAGATGTACCCTAGGAAAACCCTCCAAATGCAGAGGATGAAAAACCCATCAATTCTTTGAGTATAATAGATAGACTTGAAAAGAATGGTTTACAACACATTGCCTAATAAGAGATATCACCTCAGCAGTAGAGAAGAGAGATCCACAAAAACTCTGTAATAAACTTTCTAAGTGCCCAACACTTTAATAACAAGTCAAACTCATGTCATGCAATGTTTTAGTGACACTAGTGCACACACACTGTCACATGCCCCAATTTTGTAAAATAATGTTATTTTATTTTTATATTATTCCCAAACATTATGTTAAATTTAATGCTAAGTGGAAACTGATGACTAAACAGAGTCAAGGATGTGGAATGTAATTCTGAATATTTAATTTTTAATAAATAAAAAGTGGAGACAACATCCTGGGAGAGTTGTTAATAAGAGTGTTTCTGGTCAAGTGGTGGAAGGAACTAGGTGGAGAGAAAAATGACAAGTGGCATCATCCTCAAACACTTCCTATGTTGCAAGTGGCAACTTCCCTACATTTTTGGTCATGATCCCCCAAGAAAGTGGGATCAAAGCAGGTGGCTCAATTAATGACAACTAACCCAAAAAGACCTAGGCAATTTTATTAAAAATGCCCAATGTAGAGAGCTGAGGCTGCTCATTTTCCAGAAGAAGAATCATTCAGGTGAATGCACTTCAAGGAATTTATTGGGAAAGGGAAAATTGAAGGAAGGTGTTTTGAGGGGTAAACTGCAGGAAGTTGATCTAGTGCAGCTTGCAGCTGAAATATCTTACTGCAGTATGTAGAGTTGGTATTGAGTCTCAGGACTGGTACTTTGTTGTTTACTCCACCTAGTTCCAACCAAGTAGAATAGAACAGGCTCGGGGGTCCTGAGAAGTCATTGTTTGAGTGCTCTCTAGGAGTTGGTAGGGAGGAATGGCCTCCCATTGCTATTGTCATCCAGCTTAAAAAGACAGGTTTCATTTTCCTTTCAATTTCTGTGTTATAAGTTAATCTCTATGTATGGTTAGTAAATGAATGATGTTAAGATAGCTGTGTTAAACCTCTTAGTTATTCTAGATTAAATCTGTACTGGGATGAAAGATAAATCCTACCTGTGTTTTTCCCCATCTGGAGTAATCCAGATCGTACTCTAGCATAGGTAGTTTGTTTAAGTATATAGGATTGCAATGAATTGAATACTCATGTTTAGAGTAGTGATATGTTATCTTTTAGTAGATAGATGCTTTTAGAAGATTATTAATTTGTTTGTAAACATGCCATTATAAATAGACTGTGCAAATAGCAGGTTAATACAAAATTTTACTTATAGTACTAACTGATATCAGTAGATGAATTTTAGCAATTATTTTCTACATAGTCTTTATTTATATAAACTGTACCTTCACTTAGAAATAGAAGAATTAGTTTCATCAACTAGTTTATGTTGATAATAGGTATAAATATATTACTGATAGCTTTTTCCTTAGTAATAATTAATATTTCATGTATCCAATTGAACTATAATCAAATAATATGATAAAGATTACAGTAGTCCTTACCGAGCTTAATAGTTAAAGGACATAAGTAACTTAGAGTTAAGTAAAATACTGTAAACTATATTATAATTCTGTAGAACAGTGTAAATATAAATAACACTGATAAGTATGGAGGTCTTTCAATTTTGTATTCTAAGTAATCCACAGAAACAAATTAAATAAAACTAATGTAAATATTACAGACTGTTTAAGTCATAACTATTATATATATACTCGATCGATCATACCTGTAAAAACCTATAAGAAATAGTATTCATCTGCGTTAGCATGAATGCTAAGCAAGCCCTGGATCTAAAAGTAAATTCCACCTATTGAAATAAAGAGATAATCAGTAATCTGAAGCAGATATTACACAAAATATTTTTATTCTACTATGAAAAATAAATTGTTAAGAAACCACTTACTCGACTAATATTGAGGTTAACTGTTAGCTGTTAGTAAAACTGCAGGTTATAACATTTATTGTTAACTCAAAAAATTTTAAATTTTTGCGAAATTTGGGGTTGTGACATGTGGTATCAGAGCATAAGGTTCAAACACTAGGCCTTGATGCAGCCCGACTAGCTTTCATAAAACAGTAAATTAAATTCTTATGTTAACATATTTTAATTTTTTTTGTGTTATTCAACAGAGAATTGTCTTTTTCTGAAGTCTAACAGGCAGGTATGGAAAGGCTGGGAGAGTATGCACAGGAGGAGTCTCCAGTTACAGAAACAAGAAATTTACCCAAGAATCCTATACCAGGGGATGTAACTACAAATTCCTTAGAGCTGTTACAGACTGTAAAAGATTTGAAACCTGAAATGGAGTCTGTAAAGAAAGAGAATGAAAGGATTCTGAGAGCTCAAGAAGAGCTGAATCAGATCCTAATGGAAAAGTTTCAAATCGAAGGAAGGGGTAGAAGGTCAGAATCTGAAGATGCTAGTCATCCAAGAAAATCTAAAAAGATGAAGCATATAAAGAGTAAAAGTAGTTCATCATCAGAAGTGTTTGGTGAACGACAAAGTTACCATACTACTAGTGATAGTAGTGATGATGATCTGTATGTCAAGAAGAGGAAATATAAACCTTATGAGGAAATATCAGGGGATTCAAAAAGATAAAACCACCAACCTTTAATGGAGAGACTGAGAAGGGGGAGGAAGCTGAGTCCTGGTTGTCCGGAATGAAGAAATACTTCCAAATATATAATTATTCTAACCAGTTAAAGGCTAGGATTGCTGTATACAACCTCTCACGAAAGGCTGATATTTGGTGGCAAGACTTGAAGAGAGTCAAAGGTATAAAGGAGAAAGAAGTTAACTGGAGTACCTTTAAGTGGTATTTTAAAAATAAATTCCTGTCTGAGCAGTATTACGAGGAAAGGGCTAAGGAGTTTTATGAACTAAAGTTAGGTTCAATGACAATGAAAGACCTAAACAGTAAATTTTTAATTCTACTTAGGTATGCACCCTACCTAGTGGATGAGAAACCAAAAGTACAGCGATTCCTTAGCTGTTTACCATATCATATTAAAGATAGAATTGAATATGATAACCCAAAGACCCTGACGGAAGCTATGAGGAAGGCTAATTTTTGCTTTGAGTAGAATCGAAAGAAAGAAAGCTTGGCCAACTAGAAGGCTAAGAAAAATAACAATCAGTTCGCATTCAAGAAGAAGGATTTTGTGCCTAACAGGAATTTTAAGAATAATAAGGCCAAAAACTATTCTAACAACAAGAATTTCAAAGGAAATAGGATTAGTACACCCAATAATCAGAACAATTTTAAGGGTAAGGAAATTGCAAATAATCCTCGAAGTTTTACCAAGACATTTGAGCATAAAGATCTTGTCAAGTGCTGGGAATGTAATGGCACGCACTATGCTTCAGTCTGTCCAAATCAGAAGAAAACTGTTAGCAACATTCATACCCTATAGGAGGAGATGACTATTGGAGAACTAGTGAGGAGCATGCCCAGAATTATTGCAGCCTTGGAGAACCGACAAGCTGAATATCAGACTTCCATGGTGGAAGTAGAAGGTATGATTAATCAGACCCCTGTGAACATTTTAATTGATCCAGGAGCTAGTCTCAATTATATTACACCTCATATAGTGGAAAAAAGTAAGTTATCTGTCGATAAATTTGAAAATTCATGGTTAGTTTAGTTATCCACTTAGGCTAAAATAAAAGTAAATTGCTTTGTAAAAGAATGTGCTTTACTTATGGATAAACTTGAAACTATCGTTAAACTTAATGTTTTGCCACTTGGCTCATATGATTTGCTGATTGGTATGGACTGGTTAGAACAACATAAAGAAAATTTTAAACTATTACGACAAAAAATTTACAAGCTTAAATAGTGATGAACAACCAGTAATTGTTAAGGGTATTCCTAGAAAAACTATGGTAAGGCAGATTTCTGCTTTACAACTTAAAAGAGATGTTAGAAAAGGATGCAAAACTTACCCTGTAACAATTACCGATGAATAAAGTAAAATTGAAACAAAGAAGTTAAAAATAGAAGATATCCCTGTTTTAAAAGAATATGCTGATGTATTCCCAGAAGAAATTCCAGGATTACCTCCAAAAAAGGAATTGGATTTCACCATTGAGCTAGTACCGGGTGCAGTACCTAGCTCAAAGGTCCCTTACCGAATGAACATATTGGAACTTAATGAGTTAAAATCACAATTAAAAGATTTAATAGATAAAAAATACATTCGGCCAAGTGTGTCTCCCTGGGGGGCACCTGTTATCTTTGTTAAAAAGAAAGACGGGACTATGCGATTATGCATAGACTACCGTCAGCTAAACAGAATGACTATTAAAAATTGATATTCGTTGCCCTGCATAGATTATTTATTTGATCAACTACATGGATCCACGGTGTTTTTGAAGATAGAATTAAGGTCAGGATATCATCAAGTGAGGATTAAAGAGGAAGACATCTTCAAGAAGGCCTTTAGAACTAGATATGGACACTACGAATTTGTCGTAATGCCATTCAGGCTTACTAACACCCCAGCTGTCTTTATGTGTTTAATGAAAAATATAATGCATAACTATTTAGATAAGTTCATGGTCATGTTCATCGATGACATCTTAATATATTCAAAAACTGAAGAAGAACATAAAGAACACCTAAAAATTGTTTTGCAAGAGTTGCGAGAACATCAAATCTTTGCAAAGTTTAGTAAGTGTGACTTCTTTAAGGATAAGATTCAGTATCTAGGTCATGTAGTGACCAAGGAAGGAATTTTTGTTGATCCTGAAAAGATACGGGCAATCGAAGATTGGCCGGTTCCTAAAGATGTGACGGATGTTAGATCTTTCATGGGCATTATCGGTTATTACTGGAGGTTCATTGAAGTTTTCTCAAGGATAGCCAATCTGATAACTTCCTTGCAGAAAAAAGGAAGGAAGTTCAACTGGAACCAGAAATGCAAAGAAAGCTTTAAGAATTTGAAAACTTTATTAACCAGTGCACCTATTTTAAGAATAGCAGATCCTAATAAAGAGTTTGTAGTGTGCAATGATGCTTGTAATGAAGGCTTAGGCGGTGTTTTGACTCAAGAAGGGCATGTTATTGCTTATGAGTCTAGAAAGTTAAAAATTCATGAAAAGAACTACGCAACGTATGATTTGGAACTAGCAGCTATAATACACGCCTTAAAAATGTGGCAACACCACCTAATCGGCAGAAAATTTGTTTTAATGACTGATAATAAAGGACTGAAATATCTTTTAGATCAACCTAATCTAAATGTTAGACAAGCTAGGTGGTTAGATTTCCTAAGTGAGTATGATTTTGAAATCCAGCATATAAAAAGGTAAAGAGAATAAAGTCGTTGATGCATTAAGTAGGAACACAAGGCTGAATTTTGCAACAGCAATCAATACTTACATTTCAGACTTAAATGAACAGCTTAAAGAAGGGGTAAAACAAGATGAAATTTATCAGAAATTACAAGCTAAAGCTAAGGAAACCCCATAGAAAACTTAATAAAAGGTTACAGTTTAAATGAAAAAGGAGTTTTTACTGTTTAAAGATAAATTGTATGTACCTAATGTACCTAAATTTATGTTGTTAATTCTATATGAAATCCATAAAACACCATATTCAAGTCATCCAAGTTATCAAAAAACTATAACCATGCTAAGAAAGGAGTATTTTTGGCCAAATATGAAAACTGAAGTAGCTAATTATATTGCAAGATGTCTAGAATGTCAACAGGTAAAAACCGAACACCAACACCTAGCCGGTTTGCTACAACCTTTACCTATTCCTAGCTGGAAATGGAAAGTGATTAGTCTAGACTTTATTACTGGACTGCTCAGAAATTAGAATCAGAATGACTCTATTATGGTAGTAGTTGATAAGTTAACTAAGGAAACTCATTTTATACCTATTAAAACTACTTACAAGGCTGCCAATATAGCTAATATTTTTCTAAAGCAGATTTTTCGATTACATGGGATACCAAAAATCATAATCTCAGATCGAAATCCTAAGTTCACAGGGAACTTTTGGAAGTCCTTGTTTAAAGGATTAAATACAACATTGAATTTCAGTACTTCTTTCCATCCTCAAACAGATGGACAAATTGAAAGGGTAAACCAGGTACTGGAAAATTTATTGAGAATGTATGTGAAAGATCAGCCAGGTAAGTGGGAAGACTATTTACATTTAGGGGAATTTGCGTATAATAACAATTATCAAGCATCAGCTAGATTCAGTCCAGTTGAAATTTTGTACGGATGAAAATGTAATACTCCTGTCTCTTAGCGTAATCCAGTAGATAGATTGGTATTGGGTCCATAATTGTTGAAATAAATGGAGGAGATTGTGAAACAAGTGCAGGGAAATTTAAAAGTGGCACAATATCGACAAAAGAGTCAAGGAGACTTGAAACGAACTCCAAAGGAGTTCCAGGTAGGTGAACATGTGTTCATCAAGGTGAGGCCCAAGAAAAGCTCTCTAAGACTGGGGAGTTTTGCAAAATTGGCACCTCGTTATTGTGGTCCATATGAAATATTGTCTAGGATTGGTCAAGTAGCCTATCAATTAGCATTACCACCTAATTTAAGAGTACATAATGTTTTTCATATTTCCATTTTAAAGAAATATGTTCATGATGCTACTCATGTGGTTAATTGGAATGTTGTACAGGTGGAACCAAAAGGAGAATTCTTGGTGGAACCGGACTGTATCCTCGAGAGGAGGGAAATTACACTTTGGAACCACATCATTGGACAGGTGAAGGTGCAATGGAAGCACCTTAGTCCTGAAGAAACCACCTGGGAATTGGAAAGTAAGATGCAAGATGCATATCCAATTCTATTCTAGGGGACTTCGGAGGATGAGGAATAAATAACATCGAGGACGATGTTATATTTTAAGGGGGTGTGTATGTCACATGCCCCAATTTTGTAAAATAATGTTTTTTTTTTATATTATTCCCAAACATTATGTTAAATTTAATGCTAAGTGGAAACAGATGACTCAACAGAATCAAGGATGTGGAATGTAATTCTGAATATTTAATTTTTAATAAATAAAAAGTGGAGACAACAGCCTGGGAGAGCTGTTGAAAAGAGTGTTACTGGTCAAGTGGTGAAAGGAACTAGGTGGAGAGAAAAAATACAAGTGGTAGCATCCTCAAACACTTCCTATGTTGCAAGTGGAAACTTCCCTACATTTGGGGTCATGATCCCCCAAGAAAGTGGGATATGCCGGTGGCTTAATTAATGACAACTAACCCAAAAAGACCTAGGAAATCTTATTAAAAATGCCCAATGTAGAGAGTTGAGGCTGCTCATTTTCCAGAAGAAGAATCATTCAGGTGAATGCACTTCAAGGAATTTATTGGGAAAGGGAAAATTGAAGGAAGGTGTTTTGAGGGGTAAACTACAGGAAGTTGATCTAGTGCAGCTTGCAGCTGAAAGATCTTACTGCAGTATGAAAAGTTGGTATTGAGTCTCAATATTGGTACTTTGTTGTTTGCTCCACCTAGTTCCAACCAAGCAGACCAGAACAGGCTCAGGGGTCCTGAGAAGTCGATGTTTGAGCGCTCTCCAGGAGTTGGTAGGAAGGAATGGCCTCCCATTGCTATTGTTGTCCAGCTTAAAAAGACAGGTTTCATTTTCCTTTCAATTCCTGTGTTATAAGTTAATCTCTATGTATGGTTAGTAAATGAATGATGTTATTATATGCTGTGTTAAACCTCTTTGTTATTCTAGATTAAATCTGTACTGGGATGAAAGATAAATCCTACCTATGTTTTTCCCCATCTAGAGTAATCCAGATCGTACTCTAGCATAGGTAGTTTGTTTAAGTATATAAAGTATAATAGGATTGCAATGAATTGAATACTCATGTTCAGAGTAATGATATGTTATCTTTTAGTAGATAGATGCTTTTAGAATATTATTAATTTGTTTGTAGACATGTCATTAGAAATAGACTGTGCAAATAGCAGGTTAATACAGAATTTTACTTATAGTACTGACTGATATCAGTAGATGAATTTTAGCAATTATTTTCTACACAGTATTTATTTATATAAATTTTACTTTTACTTAGAAATAGAAGAATTAGTTTCATCAACTAGTTTATGTTGATAATAGGTATAAATTTATTACTGATAGCTTTTTCTTAGTAATAATTAATATTTCTTGTATCCAATTGAACTATAATCAAATAATATGATAAAGATTACAGTAGTCCTTACCGAGCTTAATAGTTAAAGGACATAAGTAACTTAGATTTAAGTAAAATACTGTAAACTATATTATAATTCTGTAGAACAGTGTAAATAAAAAGAACACTGATAAGTATGGAGGTATTTCAATTTTGTATTCTAAGTAATCCATAGATACAAATTAAATAAAACTAATGTAAATATTACAGACTGTTTAAGTCATAACTATTATATATATACTCAATCGATCATACCTGTAAAAACTTGTAAGAAACAATATTCATCTACGTTAGCACGAATACTAAGTAAGCCCCGGATCTAAAAGTAAATTCCACCTACTGACATAAAGAACTAATCAGTAATCTGAAGCAGATATTACACAAAAGATTTTTATTCTACTATGAAAAATAAATTGTTAAGAAACCACTTACTTGACTAATATTGAGGTTAACTGTTAGCTGTTAGTAAAACCATAGGTTATAACATTTATTGTTAGCACCTAGGATTCCACTCCATGCACGATATGTGTCATTCCTTCAATCAGGGTATTTAGCTGAATGTTAACTGAATTGAATTAATCTCAATTTCAATTGAATGCATGCCCACTATGTTAGGGGGATAACAGAAAGTTGCAGTGCTTCTCCTTTAGTTCCATCCATGCAAATCACTTATTTACTATTATTAAATTTGCATGGATATTCTTAGTTAACTAAATTCTAATCACTTAGTTAACGAACTATCTTAAGTGTCATCAATGCTTCACCCTTAGTGTCATCCATGCAAATCATTTGCATGGGCCACTGTAAGTTTCTTTTAGTTAACATAACATTTAACTGATGAACTCATTGAGGCATTCATATTTAACCAAATTTTTACAACTAAATATTTCTTAATATCTTTAGGCAATTCAAATTATCTCTCTCTCTATGCCTATCTCCTTATGATTTATCATTTACTGCATGGTACACATGTGTATGTATTTATCCATCTTATCATATTATACTCAAAAGAATTGTCACACATATTGATGATCATATATATTACCTCAGACCATATAGTTGAATATGTTAAAGTGATTCACTCTAGAGGTGATCAATCTCTAAACTCAATAGCTTTATCCGTCTCGAATGACCATGGTTAGTAATATATCATATAGTATCACCACTTTACCAAGTAAAGCATGCCACCTCAACAAATGGAGGTCCACCTTAATGAGTATCCATTTTATGGATGACTTCATTAGGATCATGAATTGATACAACACAATACCATCTCTGGTTAAGGAGATCCATCTCATAGGGTACCGTCTATGAGAATCATTGACTTGATACAACACAAGACCAGTATTGACACAATAGAAGACTCCAGTACTAGCATCCGACCTTAGAACATGAGGATATAAATAAGACTTAATACAACACAAGTCCCGACTTGATACAACACAAGTCCGAATAATGACTCTTGGTGCTATACAAATGACACTCCCTCTCAGCGAGGGAGACATTCTCTACTTTACCAGGCATTTTATGCCATACCAAGCTTATCTGAAAAGTATCTCAAATTTGTCACTAACAAGAACTTGTCCACACATTTATAATTTTCTCATCAGTAGCTATGTATTGAAATTTTACCTTACATGACCATGACTTCCTATGATGTAAAAATTCATCTCAATGTGTTTTATCATAACACATCTCCAACTGTATACATACATCGATTGGATACACATACTTGGTTGGATACACATACTTGAATGGATACACATACGAAGTATGGTCACGTTCTCTAGCCATCATAAGTATGGTCACTCTCTCTAGCCATCACAGTATGGTCACACTCTCCAATCATCACAAGTAACTTTGTTAGCTACTCTACTTCTCATCATGATAGTACCATCCATAAAACATATTTGCTTATGTAGTACTCTTTGACGTACATCTTGCTTTTGTAGTACTAGCTGCAACACACTTAGATTTTGTAGTACTAGTCATAATATACATTGCTTACCTCAGGATAAGACAATAGTTGGATAGGACAATAGGTCTACCATGTATTAATTGCAATATAGAACCTATTATAATGTACCTCAAAGGTACTCAAACATATGCTCAATAACAAGCATAAAATACAATTCATCTGCTTAGATACAAACCAACTACTTATACATAGTAGAATCATCTGGATCCGATCCAGAATACAATTTCTATAATATTACAAACCATGTATTTCAAATCCATCACAGAAAACATTTTACAATACATTAAATGTGTAATATCTTGCAGAAAGAAAATCTCATCTTTTCTGTCAACCTTCAACATTTGTTGACTTATGGAATCTTCTGCTATCTAGAGAAGTTCCTTGTGAGATTTCCATTCTTTGTGATGTTATTTAAGGCCTGAACACTTTCTTAGTGATTTTATATTCTTCTCTTTATACCACAGCACCCCAACTACCTCTCCAAGATGCTTAATTGTTATCCGACAATCCATATTATAACTCTTCTTGAGTATCATTAATCTCCAAGACTTTGACTGTGCCTCTGCTTGTGTGGATTCTTTCCACAAGATATACTACAACCCCAATTTGTTTGAGTCATGTACCACAACTAACTGATGGGTATTTATCGGTTGCTTCCTATGAAGACACGTCAACACTCCCTCTTCAACTAGAGGATTATTTCTTTTTCTACAACCAAGCTTTTCATGGAAAAGGGATTAGTAATAATGTTGGAAATGCTGCTCATCTGTGGGTATGTACCATGTCTCGGATATCACTGACTAGGAACCTCATAAAGCTTTACTAATTTACAACATGCTCTATCTAGACCAACATATGTGATTTTCCTTGATCATTGCATTAATCAAAATCCTTATATCTTTGAAATTGTATTTCACTGTTTGAGACATATCTGAGTCCACATTCACTTGTACCAAGTAGGTACCACAACACATGCTTTGTTGTACATGTCTATGTATAGACTCCAAAGCATATAACCGATCCTACTGCTGACCAAATACATCTCAACTGACTTTGAGATCCTCCAAATATTAAATAAGAATTATCAACTTCAGATTTATCTTTATATGTGTGTCCATGGACTTACAATCCATCATCCTGGAATTCTTCAGGATCTCTACTGCATATTTTCCTTAACTAAGGAAAATATTATTTGGTCACTACCAAATTTCTAATCTCAAGAATCGTAACACTTTTTCTTGAATATTGTTCTTAGCTTCATTCTAAATATGAGCATCATGCAGGTCTCCTATTAACAAGAGCTACATCAACCAGTTTCACTAGTTCTTCTAGAAATAATGAATCTAGCTTCTCCCTCTCACCATCAGAATGTGAGAATCAGAATTTGGGTCCTTCATCATGGAGACTCATGCTCATCTATCTCTGAAGCTATCTTGACACATGAATGTAAATAAGATAATTTTAATTATCTTCAAGAGTCATATAATTTATTAGAATAATATATATTATGTCTTCTTCCTAAAGAAACATAGGAGCCTCTTGATCTGCTCTCTTTCAGGATCAACCATCAGAATGACTCAACATTAAATGCATGTCATTATTTTCTTGTAGGTCAAGGCACATGATTTTCCATACAAGACAAATTATTCAAATGAATAATAACATTACACAATCAAGAAATCTAATCACATGAAAACTTTCACCATACTAGTAATGGTTCACATAGTTATGTACACATATTAAATCAATGTATCGACATAACCCCATTCATATCTCATGTGATATTTTGCAACCCTAAATGAGTCCTATATCCATATGTTATGAATATTCATGAAACCCTATGTCTCATGAACAATCATGTAGCCATATGTTCATAACTTATGAAACAATCATGCAACCCTATTTTTCTCATAAAATTGCAGCCTTGTATTCATCTCTCATGAAATTTTGTGCATCCCTATATTCATAAATATTTGTGCATATTATATATTTCATGAGCTTGACCATTTTTCAATAAAAAAGACAATAAACATATATGCTCTATATTTTCAAATCAAAATACAATTCCTAATCCCACAAATATATATCTCTATATGATTGTAATGAAACACATTCAAAAGCATTTAGATCTAATTTATTTAGAGCATATGAAAAAATACAAGTACTTAAATTTTATTGTTTTGCGGGATCCCTCTTAATGTATGCTTCCTTGCAAAGATTCTGGAGTCTCTTGGACTTGATCTACTTACATGCAAGAGATAGCGAGTCTTTACACGGGGAATTAGAGTCTCATGCAAACCATAGCAAATTCTCTTTTACTGATGCATTCTAAAGAAAATACTCCTTTCTATCATCATCCTTTTCCTTGGATGATTTCTTCTGATAAGGTTTATCTACTTCAGTAGATGCATGAAAATTTTCTTCATTCTTTTTTCCTTGCATGACACCCTCTTGCATAATGGCCCTTGTTTTGACAGAAGTAGCAACGAGCCTTTGATTTTTCAAAAACAATTCTTAAACTCCTTCTTCTTCAAATGAAATAAATTCTTTCTTCTTATACACAAAATCAATTGGAGAAGGATGAAATCCAATCCACAAATCTCTAATTCATTCAAACAATTCGTTCAGTTTTGAAAACCAGCCACAACAAAAATTCTAAAAACTTCATCATCAAATACCTGATTGTATCTCCCAAACCATTGTGAATTTTTGAAATATGTTCGCTTGTAAGATAAATCAACCCATTTGGAAAGTAGGTTTTCAATGGTTTTGGTTGATTCCTCATGGTTTGATAAAAAATCATTCACTGATTTTGTTACCTGGAATAGTGACATGAATGGTCCATACTGACTTTCTCTAGATTCACCCTGCATTAGATGAAAGATATTCCACCACTAAGTAAATGTATCCATATAGGTAATGCTCCTCAAGAGTGTTCAATACTCTCTACTTACATGTGTTGAATTTGGAAGTTCCCTCAAGACAATCTTTTGGTCGGACGGAGATGGATGTCATGGCTCCAAGCTTTTGCTCAACTCCTCAAGATCACATTGGTTTTAGTTTGTTGTACAAAACTAAGCTCCTTCATGCCCTATGCTCTGATACCATGCCAATGTTTTGAGAAAATGTGGAGATGTTTGAACTTTAAAACTTTTATCAATTAATCACTACATATATGAATCTCATAAAACAAATCAGCCACATAAATCATTCAACCATATGAGACAAGATGTACCCTAAGAAAACCCTCCAAATAAAGATGATGAAAAACCCAAGAATTTTTTGAGTATAATAGATAGACTTGCAAATAATGGTATACAACACTTTAACATATTTCCCAATAAGAGATATCACCTTAGCAGTAGAAAAGAGAGATCCACAAAAACTTTGTAATAAACTTTCCAAGTGCCCTCCACTTGAATATCAAGTCAAAACTCATGCCATGCAATGTTTTCCTGACACTAGTGCACGCATGCATTTCAATTTTGAGTTTTCCTTGAAGGGTGAAAAGTTAGCACCTAGGATACCACTCCAAGCATAATATATGTGCCCTTCCTTCAATCAGGTCTTTAAATGAATCTTAACTGAATTGAATTGATCTCGATCTTCAACTGCCCACTAAGTTAGGGGGCTAACTAAAAGTTACAGTGCTTATCCTTTAGTTCTATCCATCCAAATCACTTATTTACTTTTATTAACCTTGCATGGATATTCTTAGTTAACTAAATGTTGATGACTTAGTTAACATACTATCTTAAGTGTCATCAGTGATTCACCCTTAGTGTCATCCATGCAAAATATTTGCATGGACCACTGTAAGTTTCTTTTAATCAAGATAAGATTTAGTGAGGCACAGATTGAAGCATTCATATTTAACTAAATATTTCTTATATATATTTAGGCAATTTGAATTCACTCTCTCCATTCTTATCTCTTTACAATTTATCATTTACTGCATGGTCCATGTGTGTATTTATTTATCCACCTTATCATACTATACTCAGTATAATTTTCACACATACTGATGATCATATATATTACCCTAGACCATATAACCTTATGCTAAAGTAATTCACTATAGAGGTGATCAATCTCTAGACTTAAAATTACCATGGTTAGTAATATATCACATAGTATCACCAATTTATCAAGTAAAGCATGCCACCTTAACAAATGGAAGTCCACCTGAATGAGTATCCATTTTATGGATGACTTCATTAGGATCATGGCTTTTAACAACACAATACCATCTCCATTTAAGGAGATCCATCTCATAGGGTACCATTTATGAGAATCATTGACTTGATACAACACAAGTCTTCGGTCTTGATACAACACAAGACTCTAGTACTAGCATCCCTCCTCAACACATGAGGATATAGATAGGATTTGATACAACAAAAATATGGAGAATGACTTTTGATATTGTACAAACAACACAAAGGATATTCCCAACATGTTGTCCACAACTTCCTAGAATATGTCAGTAATAACATCCAAAGGAGGAGCCCTACATGCTGTCATAAATACTGACAAAAGGTCATCCATGAAAGCCTTAAATATTACACCATGTGGTTGTCATAACTGTTGCCTACCGACCTGAAGTAACAACCAAAGGAGTCCCCTGGAATAGAAGAGTGTAACTTCCTCAATAATTTGGACATGCTTGAAGTGTAACTCGCCAATATTAAATTCACCTTACTCCATGAATTGTGTCTTCATAAGCAACTCACCATACTTGAGAATATCTTCCAATGCAGGTGTTCCCTACCTTCAGCCAAGCAATTTAGAGCTCAACTCTTTGAAGGTGAATGAACAACCATCTTGGAGAAACCTGGTAAACTAGCAACATATGCAAATAAAGAAATGATGAAAAACATTACTCAATCTATATTGTAACATCCCCGACCCTCCGACCGAGCAAGAGGATGCTACTAAACACCAAACATCCCGGCATCTAGCCCCATGAACATGATCATACATATAATGCTGAAGCAAGATACTTAAAAACATAAAACATACTATGATGCATACTTGTTCGTATACGTAGCAGAAGAAAAATAACATTCATTCATATACAATTCATCATTCAACATGTCCATCATCATAATTCATTAACAGTAAATACGAAAAACTTATCTTATGAGAACTATCCCACAACCAGCTACGTTGTTGCAACGTTCCACCCAACCATAGGCCTGCGTGATCTTTAATCTCTCAGCAACACTGCCACCCCCGAGCCAGGCATGATTCCCCAAGGAATAAGGAACTAGTAGGCTTACATATAGCCAAGGATAACACCACAACTAGGATACACAGTTCAACCAAGCCAACATAGTTGGGTTTATCAGGCCATCCAGGAGCTGGGAAAGGCTAAATGCTACGCTGGTGAGCTCCTTGAAGAGCTAAGGGCACCTACACCAGAACCAGCCTAACTTCTAGGACACCCACAAACACCCAACACAAGGAAATTAGTTCTTTCTTTGCAACGCAGTCCCTCAGACCCTGATCTCCCTTCTAGTGCTATTCAGGGGTTGTGGAGAAGAAAGCCATCCCACTAGCTCTATTTGTGTGGTTCCCAACCAACTAGGTTTATCAAGCACATCAGGCCTTCCTTAACCACTCCAATGCAATTCAAGGACAAAACCACTGCATGCATGCAACAACCAGCTATTAAAGCTTTAACAGGGGATATACAACTCCCTGGACCGTTTTTGGCCCTATTGTGGCCAAAACGATCCCACAGTAACCTACAACAGCCCAAATCACAAGGGAAAACCACAGCCAACCAGAATGTCGATGCAACCAAAGCCCACACAACATAGGTACTCCCAGCAACCCAATTGATCAGAGGAGAACAACAACCATGATCCAGTGATGAAGTAACCGAACATCACACCGTCTGACAATGGGAAAGGGAAAACGATCTCTTGCGTGAGAGTGAACATCTCATAGACTAGCAATCAGAGAGAAAAAGGGAGAACGAACTCCCAAACAAGAAATCGTACTCCTTCTTAACTCAGCTCTGCGTGAGGAAGACCATCCGAACCCCCTACGCATGAGAAGGTGAACAGAACAAAACGTCTCAGTAGGAGAGTGAACCCAATGGTCGATAGAGTGGTGTAGTCATGGTTCTCTTACCCACGTGAAGGTGGAGAAATGGCTAGTGGAGTGAGCATGTGGTAAATAATGATATTCCTGATAGCCACCACTTCCTAGCAATAATTGCCTCAACTAAACAGGGGTTTAAGGTGTGATACATGGATTTTCCCCATGGGGTCCAGGTTTAGCAATCCCCCCCTTAACCTTAGGAAATCATGCCCTTTTCAATTTGGTTGCAGTGAACATAGCTGGTTGGGGTTATTTAATTAAAATGCATAGTTACATGATGCCACAATGTTAATATGTGTCGTATATCCCGATATACTATCGGCAATGATTCCAATCGCCGAACATAACAAAACCAAATCGATGGTGGGGATTTTTGCCTTCAGCTCCACACCATGATTAATTAAAAAATATATATCATGTATATTTAGTGCATCGGGGTCAAAACCAGGAATGTTACATTCCCCTCCCCCTTCAATAGCATTGTCCTCAGTGCTTTACAAAATTGAACAAAATGATACACTGGTATCACCTCAGTGTTCCGCAGAATTGAACAAAAATGGATGTGCCAATTGCATGGCATCTTCTAGCTCCCACGTAGCCTCTTCAGGTCCGTAGTGCTACCATTGTACCTTTACCTTCCCTATGGCTCAGTTTCGAAGCATTGTGACCTTCTTGTCAAGGATACGCATTGGCTCAATCTGGAACTCTCCCTCAGGTTCTACCTGAATCACATCCCAATTTATCACATGGTTAGGATCATGTACATATTTCTTAAGCAAAGAAACATGAAAAACATTATGAGCTCTAGTACTAGCAGGAAATGCAAGTCTATATGCAATAGGCCCTATTCTTTCAAGCACTTCAAACGGCCCACAATATCTTGGTGACAGCTTGGCACAACTTCCAAGCTTCAAGGAAATTTTCTTTTCCCTCACTCTGAGGTAAACATGATCCCCAACGCTGAACTCCCTATTCACCCTATCCTTATCTGCATAGCTTTTCTGTCTATCCTGTGCTGCTTTCAAATTCTACCTAATCTTTACAACCTCTTGTTCCATTTCTTTGAGCAATTCTGTTCCAAGCACAACTCTATTCAGTATATTATCCCACGTCACTGGTGTCCTACACCTTCTTCCATACAAATCCTTATACGGACTCATCCCCAAGGATGCATGTTGTCCATTGTTATAAGCAAACTCTGCCAATTGTAAGTAATATTCCCACTTGGTTTGTTTGTCCATCACGTACATGCGAATCATATCTTCAAGCACTTGATTAACTCTCTCTGTCTATCCATCTGTCTGAGGATGGTAGGCAGTGCTGAAGTTTAGCTTTGTACCCAAATATGCAAACAACCCCTTCCAAAAATTGGAAGTGAACTTGACATCTCTGTCAGAAATTATTTCCTTCGGCAATCCATGCAATTTGAAAATCCCATTCATGAAGATCTTTGCAATGTCATCAGTCTTATGCATAGACTTCACCAGTATAAAATGTGCTACCTTTGTCAACTTGTCTACCACAACCATGATGGAATCATGTTGTCTCCAATTCATTGGCAATCCTATAATAAAATCCATGGAAATAACTTCCCATTTCCATTCTGGAACTGGAAAAGGCTGCAACAAACCTGCTGGATGTTGATGCTCAACCTTTACCTGCTGACATTTCATGCACCTTGAAATGTATTCAGCCATGTCCTTTTTCATTCCTGGCCAAAAGTACTACTTTCTAGCTGTAGCAATTGTTTTCTAATATCCTGGGTGACCAGAATGCGGAGTTTGATGGATTTCATCCATAACAATTCTCCTCAAACCTGCTACATCCGGAATATAAATTCTACCTTTATAAGTAAGAATTCCATCTTCTCCCAATTTATATCCCTCATACCTCTTCTCAATACTTTGTTGTTGCAATTTGTCTTTTACCTGCTCACACAATTCATCTCCAGCAGTATGGTTAACAATCTGTTGCCTCAAATCTGATTGGCAAATACTAAGAGATGCCACATGCATTTCCTGCATCTTCCTACTAAGTGCATCAACTACCTTATTCTCTTTCCCCTTTATGTGCTTGATTTCAAAATCAAACTCACATAAAAATTCCAGCCATCTCACTTGCCTAGCATTCAAAGTAGGCTGATCAAATAGATTTTTCAGACCACAATGGTCCGTCCTTAGTTCAAATATTCTACCCATCAAGTAATGCCTTCGCATCTTGAGAGCATGTACTATGGGTGCAAGCTCTAGATCATGAGTGGCATAGTTCTTCTCATGCTCCTTTAGCTTTCTTGACTCATAACATATCACATGGTTGTCCTGCATAAGGACTCCTCCAAGCCCTTGTCTGCATGCATCGGTACATACCACAAAATATTTCTCTAGATCTGCAACCTTCAATACTGGTGCACTGGTGATGAGATTCTTCAACTGCTGGAAGCTTTCTTCACACCTTGATGTCCATTCGAACTTTATCCCCTTCCTTTGCAAAGAAGTGATGGTATGTGCAACTTTGGAGAATCCTTCAATGAATCTCTTGTAGTATCCTGCAAGTCCCATAAAAGATCTTGTATCTATCACATTTCTTGGAGTAGGCCAATTCACAATGGATTCAATCTTCTCAGGGTCCACTGATATACCCTCTTCTGAGATAATGTGACCCAAATACTGTATTCTATCTCTGTAGAAGTCACACTTGCTCAGTTTTGCATATAGCTGATGCTCCCTAAGCAATTGCAATGTCAATCTCAAATGCTCTTCATGCTCTTCCTCATTTTTAGAATAAACAAGAATATCATCAAGGAAAACAATAACAAACTTGTCCAAATACCTGCTAAAGACACTATTCATAAGGCACATAAATGTAGCTGGTGCATTTGTGAGACCAAATGGTACCACTACAAACTCATAATGTCCATACCTTGTCCTAAAGGCTGTCTTATGAATGTATTCATCCTTGATTCTCACCTGATGGTAACTAGACCTCAAGTCAATCTTGGAAAATACCTTTTCTCTTCTCATTTGATCAAAGAGGTCATCAATCCTGGGCAAAGGATATTTATTCTTCACAGCAACCTTTTTCAACTATCTGTAATCAATACATAACCTGAGCATACCATCTTTCTTCTTTACAAATAGAACTAGTGCTCCCCAAGGAGACACACTCGGTCGGATATACTTCTTTTCCAACAACTCTTGTAGTTGCATCTTCAACTCTAGAATCTCTAGTGTGCTCATCCTGTAGGGTGTCTTGGATACTGGTGCTGCTCCTGGCACAAGTTCAATTGTGAAATCAATGTCCCGCTTTAGAGGAAGCCCTAGAGTCTCATTAGGAAACACATCCTTGAATTCCTGTAACACATGATAGTCCTCCAACCTAGGAGTTTCATCCTCTGATGCCTCCAAAATATGAGCTGCATACAACTAGAAACATTTCCTACAGAACTTCTTCAACTGCATTGCTGAAACCTGCCTTACTGAAATCACCTTTGGAATACCTTTCACAACTACTGGGTTCCCTTCTTCATCTGTGCATTCAAAAGTCTTGTTGTAATAGTCAAGCTTCACTTTGTGAGCTTCTAACCAATCTATTCTTATGAGAACATCATAGGAACCAAGTGGTAGAACATTCAGATCTACAGAAGTGATCAATCCATTCATGGCCAATGGACATTTCTCTACCACTTCGCTGACCTTTCTCTTAGTTCCAGTGGCTAGCTGAACTAACCAAGATTTTCTATGCTTTACCTTCTTAAAAGCACAAATCTCCACTACTCTAGGAGTAATGTAATTGTGAGTAGAACCAGGTTCAATCAAAATAGAAACAGATTGTTCAACAATCTTACCTACAACTTCAACCACAATTGACTGATGATCTACCTCGCGGTCCTCCAGTACTGCATAAATTCTAGGGACTTCCCTTGCTACTTGACCCACTGTTTCCGCTTCTTGAATGTTATAAGCTGGTCTTGCACTTTCATTCTTGAGTGGACAATATATGCACAAGTGAGGCCCTTCACATTTCCATCATTTGAGTGGACCTTTATTCTATTGTGGTTCTTTACGCTTTCCACCTATCACTCCAATTGGATTACTCGCAGCTTGGGATGGCTTCTTCTGCTGATTCCTGAATCTAGAAGGTTTGAAGCCTTTCCTCCTTTGGTCAAACTTCTCATTCTTCTTGTCCTTCCATGCCTTATGGTAATCAGGTTTACCTTTTCTTTGCTCATAGAAATAATTATCCTTCCTTATGGCTTCTTCAAGAGTTCTCGATTCGTAAAACTCAATTCTATCTTTGTAAGACTGAGGCAATCCACTCAGAAACTGCTGGACCTTCACTTTTTCATCTCTGATGTACCGGACATACCTCAACATTCCAAGAACTTATTTGCATATTCATCCATGGTCTTCTATCCCAATCTCAACTCATGGAACTCTTTAATCTTGTCATCATAATACCTATCAGAGAGGTATTTCTGCTTGAAATACTTTTTGAACTATTTCCACTTTAGCTTCCTTTCACTGATCCTCTTTACTTGCTTGAAGTGTTCCCACCAAATGGATGCTCTCCCATTCAGATTGAATATGGCAACTCTTTCCTTCATGTTTCCTGAATAATCATGCACTTGAAAGCACTTCTTTATCCCAAGAAGCCAAGCTTCAGCCTCTTGTCCAGTCTTTATCTCACCATCAAATGTAGGAGGTTTAGCCTTCTTAAATTTATCCCGAGAGCAATCCCTATGGTGTCTTATTCTTTTCCTTTTATGAGAAGATGAGCTTGTATCTCCACTGGATTCTTCAAAGTCAGATGATCCACTAGAGGTCCTTCTCCTTCTCCTAGTACTGCTCTTACTACCTTTTGGTCTTGATGTACCTCATCCAGAATCTATCTCTCTCTGCAAATCTATCAAACTTTGCAACATGGCAGCATTCAACTGATGCTGCTCTTCATGGGCTTTAATCAAGCTTCGCATGGTGGTTGCAATGTCTGACGATGTCTCTTGGAATATCCTTCCATTAGACTCTATGTCATCATTTTTGTTACGGACATTTTCTCCCATGACATCTCTCGCATGCTCGTAAGAATCCCGAGCATCATACCCATCATGGGTTCTCATGACTGAACCACCTCTTGCTTTACCACATCATTCTACCTGGAATATTGCTCTTAAAGGTGTCTATAATTTTGCAAACATGTTAGTAGCAAACTGTTAGATGCATATCATTAAAATAATTCAGAACTACTTACCTTCCTCTTTTGGAAATTCATAAAATAACAATTTTGCTAAAACACAAAATTTTCTCTCTTCTTGTTTAGCCTTGTAATCCACTGACAGTCTGCTGAAAATTCCCCTAAAAAATAGTTGAAATTTGCTGAGAAAATCTCTTTGAAAAACCCCAAAATTTCCTTCTACCTATCGGGTCTCTTCCCTACTAACTTTCCGGCGTTTCGGCAACCAAAATCACTAATCCTCTCCGCAGCTCATCGACGGCATGCTTGTCTATTTTCTTCCACTGTGTTGGGCCTGTAGGGATATAACACCCCGAACTCTAATGGCGTGGAAACCAACTAATCCGCTGTATCAGGGGTCGGGCGCATTGTGCCTTGGTCGGCTAGTCCTCAAGGCTTCCATAACGATGGCCAACGGTCCTTATGTGTCTTTCCTGGCCACAAGCCTATTGATGGTCGGAACCTCTAGTTACTGCGGCATCGGCAGTCGGGACTTCTACCCATCGAAAGGTTAGTCCTCTATACTTCCATAATGGCGGATGTGCAATCAGCTAAAAATTTCCGATTCCCATCGACGGACCAGCCACTAACTTCTCCCACGGTGTCGACGAATACTTCAACTATAATTTTCCAATCGGTGGTCGAAACAATTGTCCATCGAAGGGATAGTCTACTAAAGAGCTACAATGGCAGATGCTCGATCAACTATCTTCCATCGATTGGTGCTCTAATCATCTATCATTCACTGATCACCGATTGGTTCAACACTTAGATAAATATTTGAAATTTCTTCCTTGCATCAGCTCTTCCTTCAACTAATGATCGCTGATCCACTTCACTAGCATCGGCAGCTTCATCTTCCATTCGTCAACGACCCTATCCTCTAGTCATCGGTGATCCCAACCACTAAACTTTTCCGATCGCTGATGATCTCGTGCCTTAGAAATGTTTTTGAAATCTTCCACTTGTATTCCGCCACATCGGCTGTCGAAACATCTATCCTCTGTGGCATCAGCAACCAGGGACTCTATCTGTCGAAAGGATAGTCCACTAGCCAGCCGCAATGGTGGACGCTAAATCAACTAAATTTGTCAGACGTAGTTCATCAACGGTTCCATCGTCTAGTCGTCGACGATGAAGTCAACTAATTGTCACTGAGCCTTCTTTCTCTTCCCTTCACCGACGTGTTATCGAAAACCAATACAACTAAGCATCGGCGATGAGATCAACTAATCATCGTCGATCCAGTCGTCTAAGCTTCACCGATCCATTCGACTAATTCTCATCGTCGGGTCTACATCAGAGGTTCATCTGTCTAAGTTTTCTGATGTGTCAATGACCAAACACATAGAGAATTTTCTGAAACCAAAGCTGTATGTCGCTCATTGGGTGACCTTCACACTAGCTCTTCCGCTGCATCAGAAAAACTTCTCACTAAGTTTTTCAATGGGCCGATGTTTCCAGCACTTAAGAAAAAATTTCTCTTTTTTTTTTTTTAAGTTTAGAGTTTTCCTGATTTCTTCTAGGCAGTAGGAAACCTACCTCTATTAACTGATCTTTCATGGCCCATTCAGGCCCATGCTGCAACCAGTGCTTTTTCACTGCATCTTCACGCCCCATTCAGGCCCACGCTGCAACCTGACTCTAATACCATACTGTAACGTCCCCGACCCTCCGACTGGGCAAGAGGACGCTACTAAACAGCAAACATCCGAGCATCTAGCCCCATGAACATGATCATACATATAATGCTGAAGCAATATACTTAAAAACATAAAACATACTACCATGCATACTTGTTCGTATACATAGCGAAAGAAAAATAACATTCATTCATATACAATTCAGCATTCAATATGTCCATCATCATAATTCATTAACAGTAAATACGATTGCAAAACAGATTAGCCAAGAATACTTATCTTATGAGAACTGTCCCACAACCAGCTACGTCGCTGCAATGTTCCACCCAAACATAGGCCCACGTGCTCTTTAATCTCTCAGCCACGTTGCCACCCCCGAGCCAGGCATGATTCCCCAAGGAATAAGGAACTAGCAGGCTTACACATATCCAAGGATAACAACACAACAAGGATACACAGTTCATCCAAGCCAACACAGTTGGGTTTATCAGGCCATCCATGAGCTGGGAAAGGCTAAATGCTAAGCTGGTGAGCTCCTTAAAGAGCTAAGGGCACCTACACCAGAACCAACCTGACTTCTAGGACACCCACACACACCCAACACAAGGAAATCAGTCCTTTCTCTACAACATAGTCCCTAAAACCCTAATCTCCCTTCCAGTGCTATTCAGGGGTTGTGGAGAAGAAAGCTAGCCCACTAGCTTTGTCTATGTGGTTCCCAACCCCCCAGGTTTATTAAGCACATCAGGCCTTTATTCACCACTCCAATGTAGTCCAAGGACAAAACCACTCCATGCATGCAGCAACCAGCTATTAAAGCTTTAACAGGGGATATACAACTCCCTGGATCATTCTTGGCGCTATCGTGGCCAAAACGATCCCACAGTAACCTACAGCAGCCCAAATCACAAGGGAAAACCAAAGCCAACCAGAATGTGGATGAAACCACAACCCACACAACGTAGGCACTCCTAGCAACCCAATTGATCAGAGGAGAACAACAACCACAATCCAGCAATGAAGTAACCAAACATCACACCGTCTGACAATGGGAAAGGGAAAATGATCTCCTGCGTGAGAGTGAACATCTCACAGACTAGCAATCAGAGAGAAAAAGGGAGAATGAACCCCCAAACAAGAAATTGCACTCTTTCTTAACTCAGCTCTGCATGAGGAAGACCATCTAAACCCCCTACTCATGAGAAGGTGAAAAGAACAAAACTTATTAGCGGGAGAGTGAACCCAACGGTCGAGAGAGTGGCGTAGTTGTGGTTCTCTTACCCATGTGAAGGTGGAGAAATGACTAGTGGAGTGAGCGTGTGGAAAATACTGACAGTCTTGCCACCCACCACTTCCCAGCAATAACTGCCTCAACTAAACAGGGGTTTAAGGTGTGACACATGGCTTTTCCCCATGGGGTCCAGGTTTAGAAATGCCCCCCTTAACCTTAGGAAATCATGCCCTTTTCAATTTGGTTGCAGTGAACATAGCTGGTTGGGGTTATTTAATTAAAATGCATAGTTACATGATGCCAC